>JADLZK010013122.1:0-84146 GCA_015847255.1 Hyparrhenia diplandra
GGATAGGTTAGGCGATGGAAGGATCAATTACATTCGCGTTCCCCAACCGATAATATATGTTTCTAGGATGTGACATTAGGGAGGGGCTGGCGCTGATTTCAGTATGAACTTCAAAATAAAGAGAAGTTTCCAATCCGGCAATAGAATCGAGCTAGACTTTTTCGCGGTTGTGGAATCAAATGGTTCATCCTAGAGAACCTAAATTTGAACAAGTGGACCATTAGAGAGTTTTTCCAAGAATCACCGGTCATAGGCCTCAAAAGTAGCACTTGTTTAGAGTGAAATCTTTGAATTCCGTCAAAAATCTATACGTCGACCTACGTGCGAAACAAGAAGGGGAGCGACACTAAAGGTACATAGGAAGTTTGGGTGGATAGGTTAGACGATGGTAGGATCAATTACATTGCGTTCCCCAACCGTTAATATATGTTTCTAGATGTGACATTAGGGAATTTCTTGCGCTGATTTCCGCGTGAACTCAAAAACAAAGAGAAGTTTCCAACCGCTATAGGATCGAGCTAGACTTTTCACGGTTGTGGAATCAAATGCCTCACCCTAGCAAACCTAAATTTGGAAGAAGTGGACCATTTGAGAGTTTTTCGAAGAATCACCTGTCATAGGCCTCAAAGTAGCACTTGTTTAGAGTGAAATCTTTGAATTCTGTCAAAAATCTCTATGTCGACCTGCTGCATCAAAACAAGAAGGGGGAACAATTTAAAGGTACATAGGAAGTTAGGGTGGATAGGTTAGACGATGGTAGGATCAATTACATTGCGTTCCCCCAACCGTTAATATATGTTTCTAGATGTGACATTAGGGATCATCCGGCGCTGATTTCAAATTGAACTCCCAAATAAAGAGAAGTTTCCAATCGGCAATAGAATCGAAGCTAGACTTTTTCGCTGGTTGTGGAATCAAATGGTTCATCCTAGAGAACCTAAATTTGAACAAGTGGACCATTAGAGAGTTTTTCCAAGAATCACCGGTCATAGGCCTCAAACTAGCACTTGTTTAGAGTGAAATCTTTGAATTCAAGTCAAAAATCTATCGTCGACCTACGCATCGAAACAAGAAGGGAACGACACTAAAGGTACATAGGAAGTTTGGGTGGATAGGTTAGACGATGGTAGGATCAATTACATTGCGTTCCCCAACCGTTAGTATATATTTCTGGTTGTGACGTTAGGGTATGCTAGCGCTGATTTCAGCGCGAACTCAAAACAAAGAGAAGTTTTCAACCCGGCTATAGGATCGAGCTAGACTTTTTCACGGTTCTGGAATCAAATGCCTCATCCTAGAGAACCTAAATTTCAACAAGTGGACCATTAGAGAGTTTTTCGAATAATCACGTGTCATAGGCCTCAAAGCAGCACTTGTTTAGAGTGAAATCTTGGAATTCCGTCGAAAATCTCTAAGTCCAACCTACGCACCAAAAACAAGAAGGGGAACAACACGCAAAGGTACATAGGAAGTTGGGGTGGATGGGTTAGATGATGGTAGGATCAATTACATTGCATTCCCCAACCGTTAATATATGTTTCTAGATGTGACATTAGGGGTATCTTGGCGCTGATTTCAGCAATTAACTCAAAACAAAGAGAAGTTTCCAATCCCGCTATAGGATCGAAGCTAGACTTTTTCACGGTTGTGGAATCAAATGCCTCAGCCTAGAGAACCTAAATTTGAAGAAGTGGACCATTTGAGAGTTTTTCTAAGAATCACCTGTCATAGGCCTCAAAGTAGCACTTGTTTAGAGTGAAATCTTTGAATTCGTCAAAAATCTCTATGTCGACCGACGCACCAAAAACAAGAAGGGAACAACACGAAAGGTACATAGGAAGTTAGGGTGGATAGGTTAGACGATGGTAGGATCAATTACATTGCGTTCCCCAACCGTTAATATATGTTTCTAGATGTGACATTAGGGTATGCTAGCGCTGATTTCAGCGCGAACTCCAAATAAAGAGAAGTTTCCAATCCGCAATAGAATCGAGCTAGACTTTTTCACGGTTGTGGAATCAAATGGTTCATCCTAGAGAACCTAAATTTGAACAAGTGGACCATTAGAGAGTTTTTCCAAGAATCACTGTCATAGGCCTCAAAGTAGCACTTGTTTAGAGTGAAATCTTTGAATTCCGTCAAAAATCTATATGTCGACCTACGTGCATCAAAACAAGAAGGGGAACGACACGAAAGGAACATAGGAAGTTAGGGTGGATAGGTTAGACAATGCTACATTGCGTTCCCCAACCGTTAATATATGTTTCTAGATGTGACATTAGGGACTGCGGGCGTTGATTTCAGCGCGAACTCAAAATAAAGAGAAGTTTCCAATCAAGCAATAGAATCGAGCTAGACTTTTTGCGCGGTTGTGGAATCAAATGGTTCATCTTAGAGAACCTAAATTTGTACAAGTGGACCATTAGAGAGTTTTTCCAAGAATCACCTGTCATAGGCCTTATAGCAGCACTTGTTTAGAGTCAAATCTTTGAATTCCATAAAAAATCTCCCGGTCGACCTACGTCATCAAAACAAGAAGGGGAACGACACGAAAGGTACATAGGAAGTTAGGGTGGATAGGTTAGGCGATGGTAGGATCAATTACGTTATGTTCCCCCCAACGTTAGTATATATTTTCTAGGTTGTGACGTTAGGGTATGCTAGCGCTGATTGATTTCAGCGAACTCAAAATAAAGAGAAGTTTTCAATCCGGCTATAGGATCGAGCTAGACTTTTTTAGGTTGTGGAATCAAATGCCTCACCCTAGAGAACCTAAATTTGAACAAGTGGGCCATTAGAGAGTTTTTCTAAGAATCACTTGTCATAGGTCTCCAAGCAGCACTTGTTTAGAGTGAAATCTTTGAATTCCGTCAAAATCTCTATGTCGACCGCTGCGTCAAAAACAAGAAGGGGAACGACACGAAGGTACATAGGAAGTTAGGGTGGATAGGTTAGATGATGGTAGGATCAATTACATTGCGTTCCCCAACCGTAAATATATGTTTCTAGATGTGGCATTAGGGATTTGGCGGCGCTGATTTCAGCTTGAACTCTAAACAAAGAGAAGTTTCCAATCCGGCTATAGGATCGAGCTAGACTTTTTCACGGTTGTGGAATCAAATGCCTCACCCTAGCGAACCTAAATTTGAACAAGTGGACCATTAGAGAGTTTTTCAAGAATCACTGTCATAGGCCTCAAAGTAGCACTTGTTTAGAGTGAAATCTTTGAATTCCGTCAAAAATCTATCTACGTTGACCTACGTGCGAAACAAGAAGGGGAAAGACACGAAAGGTACATAGGAAGTTAGGGTGGATAGGTTAGACGATGGTAGGATCAATTACATTGCGTTCCCCAACCGTTAATATATGTTTCTAGATGTGACATTAGGGGCATCTGGCGCTGATTTCAGCAATGAACTCCAAATAAAGAGAAGTTTCCAATCCGCTATAGGATCGAAGCTAGACTTTTTTCACGGTTGTGGAATCAAATGCCTCACCCTAGCAAACCTAAATTTGAACAAGTGGACCATTAGAGAGTTTTTCAAGAATCACTGTCATAGGCCTCAAAGTAGCACTTGTTTAGAGTGAAATCTTTGAATTCTATCAAAAATCTCTATGTCGACCTACGTACCGAAACAAGAAGGGGAACAACACGAAAGGTACATAGGAAGTTAGGGTGGATAGGTTAGACGATGGTAGGATCAATTACATTGCGTTCCCCAACCGTTAATATATGTTTCTAGATGTGACATTAGGGGGGCGGCGCTGATTTCAGCTTGAACTCAAAACAAAGAGAAGTTTCCAATCCGGCTATAGGATCGAGCAAGACTTTTTCACGGTTGTGGAATCAAATGCCTCAGCCTAGAGAACCTAAATTTGAACAAGTGGACCATTTGAGAGTTTTTCTAAGAATCACTTGTCATAGGCCTCAAAGTAGCACTTGTTTAGAGTGAAATCTTGGAATTCCATCAAAAAAATCTCTAAGTCGACCTACGTACCGAAACAAGAAGGGGAACACGACTAAAGGTACATAGGAAGTTAGGGTGGATAGGTTAGACGATGGTAGGATCAATTACATTGCGTTCCCCAACCGTTAATATATGTTTCTAGATGTGACATTAGGGGTATGCGGGCGCTGATTTCACAAGGCGAACTCAAAACAAAGAAAAGTTTCCAATCAGGCTATAGGATTGAGCAAGATTTTTCACGGTTGTGGAATCAAATGCCTCAGCCTAAGAGAACCTAAATTTGAAGAAGTGGACCATTTGAGAGTTTTTCTAAGAATCACTTGTCATAGGCCTCAAAGTAGCACTTGTTTAGAGTGAAATCTTGGAATTCTGTCAAAAAATCTCTAAGTCGACCTACGCACCGAAACAAGAAGGGGAACAACACGAAAGGTACATAGGAAGTTAGGGTGGATAGGTTAGACGATGGTAGGATCAATTACATTGCATTTCCCCAACCGTTAATATATGTTTCTAGATGTGACATTAGGGGGACTGCCGGGCGCTGATTTCAGCCATGAACTCAAAATAAAGAGAAGTTTCCAATCCGCAATACAATCGAGCTAGACTTTTTTGCGGTTGTGGAATCAAATGGTTCATCCTAGAGAACCTAAATTTGAACAAGTGGACCATTAGAGAGTTTTTCCAAGAATCACCTTGTCATAGGCCTCAAAGTAGCACTTGTTTAGAGTGAAATCTTTGAATTCCGTCAAAAAAATCTATGTCGACCTACGCACCAAAACAAGAAGGGAACAACACTAAAGGTACATAGGAAGTTAGGGTGGATAGGTTAGACGATGGTAGGATCAATTACATTGCGTTCCCCAACCGTTAATATATGTTTCTAGATGTGACATTAGGGGATCGGCTTGGGCGCTGATTTCGCGTGAACTCAAAACAAAGAGAAGTTTCCAATCCGGCTATAGGATCGAGCTAGACTTTTTTTTCACGGTTGTGGAATCAAATGCCTCACCCTAGAGAACCTAAATTTGAACAAGTGGACCATTAGAGAGTTTTTTTCCAAGAATCACTTGTCATAGGCCTCAAAGTAGCACTTGTTTAGTGAAATCTTTGAATTCTGTCAAAAATCTCTACGTCGGCCTACGTATCGAAAAAACAAGAAGGGGAACAACACGAAAGGTACATAGAAAAGTTAGGGTGGATAGGTTAGACGATGGTAGGATCAATTACATTGCGTTCCCCAATAGTTAATATATGTTTCTAGATGTGACATTAGGGATGCCGGCGCTGATTTGTGCTTGAACTCCAAATAAAGAGAAGTTTCCAATCCGCAATAGAATCGAGCTAGACTTTTTTCGCGGTTGTGGAATCAAATGGTTCATCCTAGAGAACCTAAATTTGAACAAGTGGACCATTAGAGAGTTTTTCCAAGAATCACTGTCATAGGCCTCAAAGTAGCACTTGTTTAGAGTGAAATCTTTGAATTCCGTCAAAAATCTATACGTCGACCTACGTGCGAAACAAGAAGGGAACGACACGAAAAGGAACATAGGAAGTTAGGGTGGATAGGTTAGACAATGGTAGGACATTACATTCCCCAACCGTTAATATATGTTTCTAGATGTGACATTAGGGATTGCTGGCGTTGATTTCAGCGCGAACTCAAAGTAAAAGAGAAGTTTCCAATCAAGCAATAGAATCGAAGCTAGACTTTTTCGCGGTTGTGGAATCAAATGGTTCATCTTAGAGAACCTAAATTTGAACAAGTGGACCATTAGAGAGTTTTTCCAAGAATCACTTGTCATAGGCCTCAAAGTAGCACTTGTTTAGAGTCAAATCTTTGAATTCCATCAAAAATCTCTATGTCGACCTACATACTTGAAACAAGAAGGGGAACGACACGAAAAGGTACATAGGAAGTTAGGGTGGATAGGTTAGACGATGGTAGGATCAATTACATTGCGTTCCCCAACAGTTAGTATATATTTCTAGTTGTGACGTTAGGGTATGCTAGCGCTGATTTCAGCGAACTCAAAATAAAGAGAAGTTTCCAATCCGGCTATAGGATCGAGCTAGACTTTTTTCGCGGTTGTGGAATCAAATGCCTCACCCTAGAGAACCTAAATTTGAACAGGTGGGCCATTAGAGAGTTTTTCTAAGAATCACTTGTCATCGGTCTCAAAGTAGCACTTGTTTAGAGTGAAATCTTTGAATTCCGTCAAAAATCTCTATGTCGACCTGCGTACCGAAACAAGAAGGGAACACTAAAGGTACATAGGAAGTTAGGGTGGATAGGTTAGATGATGGTAGGATCAATTACATTGCGTTCCCCAACCGTAAATATATGTTTCTAGATGTGGCATTAGGGACTGCTGGCGCTGATTTCCGCGCGAACTCTAAACAAAGAGAAGTTTCCAATCCGGCTATAGGATCGAGCTAGACTTTTTCACGGTTGTGGAATCAAATGCCTCACCCTAGCGAACCTAAATTTGAACAAGTGGACCATTAGAGAGTTTTTCGAAGAATCACCTGTCATAGGCCTCAAAGTAGCACTTGTTTAGAGTGAAATCTTTGAATTCCGTCAAAAATCTATACGTTGACCTACGTACCGAAACAAGAAGGGGAAAGACACGAAAGGTACATAGGAAGTTAGGGTGGATAGGTTAGACGATGGTAGGATCAATTACATTGCGTTCCCCAACCGTTAATATATGTTTCTAGATGTGACATTAGGGACTGCTGGCGCTGATTTCAGCGCGAACTCAAAATAAAGAGAAGTTTCCAATCCGGCTATAGGATCGAGCTAGACTTTTTCACGGTTGTGGAATCAAATGCCTCACCCTAGCAAACCTAAATTTGAACAAGTGGACCATTAGAGAGTTTTTTCTAAGAATCACTTGTCATAGGCCTCAAAGTAGCACTTGTTTAGAGTGAAATCTTTGAATTCCGTCAAAAATCTCTACGTCGACCTACGTACTGAAACAAGAAGGGAGCGACACGAAAGGTACATAGGAAGTTAGGGTGGATAGGTTGGCGATGGTAGGATCAATTACATTGCGTTCCCCAACCGTTAATATATGTTTCTAGATGTGACATTAGGGGATCTTTGCTGGCTGATTTCAGCGCGAACTCAAAATAAAGAGAAGTTTCCAATCCGGCAATAGAATCGAGCTAGACTTTTTTCGCGGTTGTGGAATCAAATGGTTCATCCTAGAGAACCTAAATTTGAACAAGTGGACCATTAGAGTTTTTCCAAGAATCACTGTCATAGGCCTCAAAGTAGCACTTGTTTAGAGTGAAATCTTTGAATTCCGTCAAAAATCTATATGTCGACCTACGTACCGAAACAAGAAGGGGAACGACACGAAAGGTACATAGGAAGTTTGGGTGGATAGGTTAGGCGATGGTAGGATCAATTACATTGCGTTCCCCAACCGTTAGTATATGTTTCTAGTTGTGACGTTAGGGTATGCTTGGCGCGCTGATTTCAGCGCGAACTCAAAACAAAGAGAAGTTTTCAATCCGGCTATAGGATCGAGCTAGACTTTTTCACGGTTCTGGAATCAAATGCCTCATCCTAGAGAACCTAAATTTCAACAAGTGGACCATTAGAGAGTTTTTCGAATAATCACGTGTCATAGGCCTCAAAGCAGCACTTGTTTAGAGTGAAATCTTGGAATTCGTTCAAAAATCTCTATGTCGACCTACGTGCTTCGAAACAAGAAGGGGAACAACACGAAAGGTACATAGGAAGTTGGGGTGGATGGGTTAGATGATGGTAGGATCAATTACATTGCATTCCCCAACCGTTAATATATGTTTCTAGATGTGACATTAGGGATTCTTTGGCGCTGATTTCAGGACGAACTCAAAACAAAGAGAAGTTTCCAATCCGGCTATAGGATCGAGCTAGACTTTTTTCGCGGTTGTGGAATCAAATGCCTCAGCCTAGAGAACCTAAATTTGAAGAAGTGGACCATTTGAGAGTTTTTCTAAGAATCACTTGTCATAGGCCTCAAAGTAGCACTTGTTTAGAGTGAAATCTTGGAATTCTGTCAAAAATCTCTAAGTCGACCTACGTACCGATACAAGAAGGGGAACAACACGAAAGGTACATAGGAAGTTAGGGTGGATAGGTTAGACGATGGTAGGATCAATTACATTGCGTTCCCCAACCGTTAATATATGTTTCTAGATGTGACATTAGGGGTATGGCCGGGCGCTGATTTCAGCTGAACTCAAAATAAAGAGAAGTTTCCAATCCGGCAATAGAATCGAGCTAGACTTTTTCGCGGTTGTGGAATCAAATGGTTCATCCTAGAGAACCTAAATTTGAACAAGTGGACCATTAGAGAGTTTTTCCAAGAATCACCTGTCATAGGCCTCAAAGTAGCACTTGTTTAGAGTGAAATCTTTGAATTCCGTCAAAAATCTATATGGTCGACCTACGCATAGAAACAAGAAGGGGCGACACTAAAGGTACATAGGAAGTTAGGGTGGATAGGTTAGACGATGGTAGGATCAATTACATTGCGTTCCCCAACCGTTAATATATGTTTCTAGATGTGACATTAGGGTATGCCGGGCGCTGATTTTGCGCGAACTCAAAACAAAGAGAAGTTTCCAATCCGGCTATAGGATCGAGCTAGACTTTTCACGGTTGTGGAATCAAATGCCTCACCCTAGAGAACCTAAATTTGAACAAGTGGACCATTAGAGAGTTTTTCGAAGAATCACTGTCATAGGCCTCAAAGTAGCACTTGTTTAGAGTGAAATCTTTGAATTTCGTCAAAAATCTCTCTAATGTCGACCTACGCATCGAAACAAGAAGGGAAAGACACGAAAGGTACATAGGAAGTTAGGGTGGATAGGTTAGACGATGGTAGGATCAATTACATTTGCGTTCCCCAACCGTTAATATATGTTTCTAGATGTGACATTAGGGATGCTGGCGCTGATTTCAGCGAACTCAAAATAAAGAGAAGTTTCCAATCCGGCAATAGAATCGAGCTAGACTTTTTCGCGGTTGTGGAATCAAATGGTTCATCCTAGAGAACCTAAATTTGAACAAGTGGACCATTAGAGAGTTTTTCCAAGAATCACTTGTCATAGGCCTCAAAGTAGCACTTGTTTAGAGTGAAATCTTTGAATTCCGTCAAAAATCTATACGTCGACCTACGCACGAAACAAGAAGGGGAACGACACTTTTAAAGGTACATAGGAAGTTAGGGTGGATAGGTTAGACGATGGTAGGATCAATTACATTGCGTTCCCCAACCGTTAGTATATATTTCTAGATGTGACATTAGGGTATGCTAGCGCTGATTTCAGCGCGAACTCAAAAACAAAGAGAAGTTTTCAATCCGGCTATAGGATCGAAGCTAGACTTTTCACGGTTGTGGAATCAAATGCCTCACCCTAGAGAACCTAAATTTCAACAAGTGGACCATTAGAGAGTTTTTCGAAGAATCACGTGTCATAGGCCTCAAAGTAGCACTTGTTTAGAGTGAAATCTTGGAATTCCGTCGAAAATCTCTATGTCGACCTACGTACCGAAACAAGAAGGGGAACAACACGAAAGGTACATAGGAAGTTAGGGTGGATGGGTTAGATGATGGTAGGATCAATTACATTGCATTCCCCAACCGTTAATATATGTTTCTAGATGTGACATTAGGGACTGCTGGCGCTGATTTCAGCACGAACTCAAAACAAAGAGAAGTTTCCAATCCTGCTATAGGATCGAGCTAGACTTTTTCACGGTTGTGGAATCAAATGCCTCAGCCTAGAGAACCTAAATTTGAAGAAGTGGACCATTTGAGAGTTTTTCTAAGAATCACTTGTCATAGGCCTCAAAGTAGCACTTGTTTAGAGTGAAATCTTGGAATTCTATCAAAAATCTCTATGTCGACCTACGTACCGAAACAAGAAGGGGAACAACACGAAAGGTACATAGGAAGTTAGGGTGGATAGGTTAGACGATGGTAGGATCAATTACATTGCGTTCCCCAACCGTTAATATATGTTTCTAGATGTGACATTAGGGATCGGCCGGGCGCTGATTTCAGTCGCGAACTCAAAACAAAGAGAAGTTTCCAATCCGGCTATAGGATTGAGCAAGACTTTTTCGCGGTTGTGGAATCAAATGCCTCAGCCTAGAGAACCTAAATTTGAACAAGTGGACCATTTGAGAGTTTTTCTAAGAATCACTTGTCATAGGCCTCAAAGTAGCACTTGTTTAGAGTGAAATCTTGGAATTCGTCAAAAATCTCTATGTCGACCCTACGTCCGCGAAACAAGAAGGGGAACAACACGAAAGGTACATAGGAAGTTAGGGTGGATAGGTTAGACGATGGTAGGATCAATTACATTGCGTTCCCCAACCGTTAATATATGTTTCTAGATGTGACATTAGGGGATCGCCGGGCGCTGATTTCAGCGCGAACTCAAAATAAAGAGAAGTTTCCAATCCGGCAATACAATCGAGCTAGACTTTTTCGCGGTTGTGGAATCAAATGGTTCATCCTAGAGAACCTAAATTTGAACAAGTGGACCATTAGAGAGTTTTTCCAAGAATCACCTGTCATAGGCCTCAAAGTAGCACTTGTTTAGAGTGAAATCTTTGAATTCCGTCAAAAATCTATACGTCGACCTACGTACCGAAACAAGAAGGGGAACGACACGAAAGGTACATAGGAAGTTAGGGTGGATAGGTTAGACGATGGTAGGATCAATTACATTGCGTTCCCCAACCGTTAATATATGTTTCTAGATGTGACATTAGGGGATGCTTGGCGCTGATTTCAGCGTGAACTCAAAACAAAGAGAAGTTTCCAATCCGGCTATAGGATCGAGCTAGACTTTTTTCGCGGTTGTGGAATCAAATGCCTCACCCTAGAGAACCTAAATTTGAACAAGTGGACCATTAGAGAGTTTTTCGAAGAATCACCTGTCATAGGCCTCAAAGTAGCACTTGTTTAGAGTGAAATCTTTGAATTCCGTCCAAAAATCTCTATGTCGACCTACGTGCCGAAACAAGAAGGGGAACAACACGAAAGGTACATAGGAAGTTAGGGTGGATAGGTTAGACGATGGTAGGATCAATTACATTCGTTCCCCAACCGTTAATATATGTTTCTAGATGTGACATTAGGGGATCTGGCGCTGATTTCAGCGCGAACTCAAAAAAAGAAGTTTCCAATCCGGCAATAGAATCGAGCTAGACTTTTTCGCGGTTGTGGAATCAAATGGTTCCTCCTAGAGAACCTAAATTTGAACAAGTGGACCATTAGAGAGTTTTTCCAAGAATCACTGTCATAGGCCTCAAAGTAGCACTTGTTTAGAGTGAAATCTTTGAATTCGTCAAAAATCTCTATGTCGACCTACGTGAACCGAAACAAGAAGGGGAGCGACACGAAAGGAACATAGGAAGTTAGGGTGGATAGGTTAGACAATGCTACATTGCGTTCCCCTAACCGTTAATATATGTTTCTAGATGTGACATTAGGGACTTTTTGGCGCTGATTTCAGCGCGAACTCAAAATAAAGAGAAGTTTCCAATCAAGCAATAGGAATCGAGCTAGACTTTTTCCGGTTGTGGAATCAAATGGTTCATCTTAGAGAACCTAAATTTGTACAAGTGGACCATTAGAGAGTTTTTCCAAGAATCACTTGTCATAGGCCTTATAGTAGCACTTGTTTAGAGTGAAATCTTTGAATTCCATCGAAAATCTCGGGTCGACCTACGTCATCAAAACAAGAAGGGGAACGACACGAAAGGTACATAGGAAGTTAGGGTGGATAGGTTAGACGATGGTAGGATCAATTACGTTTGCGTTCCCCAAACGGTTAGTATATATTTCTAGTTGTGACGTTAGGGTATGCTAGCGCTGATTTCAGCGCGAACTCAAAATAAAGAGAAGTTTTCAATCCGGCTATAGGATCGAGCTAGACTTTTTCGCGGTTGTGGAATCAAATGCCTCACCCTAGAGAACCTAAATTTGAACAAGTGGACCATTAGAGAGTTTTTCTAAGAATCACTTGTCATAGGCCTCAAAGTAGCACTTGTTTAGAGTGAAATCTTTGAATTCCGTCAAAAATCTCTATGTCGAGCCTCCACGTCATCGAAACTAGAAGAGGAGCGACACAAAAGATACATAGGAAGTTAGGGTGGATAGGTTAGATGATGGTAGGATCAATTACATTGCGTTCCCCAACCGTTAATATATGTTTCTAGATGTGACATTAGGTTATGCTGGCGCTGATTTCCGCGCGAACTCTAAACAAAGAGAAGTTTCCAATCCGGCTATAGGATCAAGCTAGACTTTTTCACGGTTGTGGAATCAAATGCCTCACCCTAGAGAACCTAAATTTGAACAAGTGGACCATTAGAGAGTTTTTCAAGAATCACTGTCATAGGCCTCAAAGTAGCACTTGTTTAGAGTGAAATCTTTGAGTTCCGTCGAAAATCTCTATGTCGACCTGCGTACCGAAACAAGAAGGGGAAAGACACGAAAGGTACATAGGAAGTTAGGGTGGATAGGTTAGACAATGGTAGGATCAATTACATTGCGTTCCCCAACCGTTAATATATGTTTCTAGATGTGACATTGGGGACTGCTGGCGTTGATTTCAGCGCGAACTCAAAATAAAGAGAAGTTTCCAATCCGGCAATAGAATCGAGCTAGACTTTTTTGCGGTTGTGGAATCAAATGGTTCATCCTAGAGAACCTAAATTTGAACAAGTGGACCATTAGAGAGTTTTTCCAAGAATCACCTGTCATAGGCCTCAAAGTAGCACTTGTTTAGAGTGAAATATTTGAATTCCGTCAAAAATCTATACGTCGACCTACGTACCGAAACAAGAAGGGGAATGACACGAAAGGAACATAGGAAGTTAGGGTGGATAGGTTAGACAATGCTACATTGCGTTCCCCAACCGTTAATATATGTTTCTAGATGTGACATTAGGGGGGCCTTTGGCGCTGATTTATTGCGAACTCAAAATAAAGAGAAGTTTCCAATCAAGCAATAGAATCGAGCTAGACTTTTACGCGGTTGTGGAATGAAATGGTTCATCTTAGAGAACCTAAATTTGTACAAGTGGACCATTAGAGAGTTTTTCAAAGAATCACCTGTCATAGGCCTTATAGGAGCACTTGTTTAGAGTCAAATCTTTGAATTCCATCGAAAATCTCTATATTCGACCTACGCACGAGAAACAAGAAGGGGAACGACACGAAAGGTACATAGGAAGTTAGGGTGGATAGGTTAGACGATGGTAGGATCAATTACGTTGCGTTCCCCAACCGTTAGTATATATTTCTGGTTGTGACGTTAGGGTATGCTAGCGCTGATTTCAGCGCGAACTCAAAATAAAGAGAAGTTTTCAATCCGGCTATAGGATCGAGCTAGACTTTTTCGCGGTTGTGGAATCAAATGCCTCACCCTAGAGAACCTAAATTTGAACAAGTGGACCATTAGAGAGTTTTTCCAAGAATCACTTGTCATAGGCCTTAAAGTAGCACTTGTTTAGAGTGAAATCTTGGAATTCCGTCAAAAATCTCTATGTCGACCTACGTACCGAAACAAGAAGGGGAACCACACGAAAGGTACATAGGAAGTTAGGGTGGATAGGTTAGACGATGGTAGGATCAATTACATTGCGTTCCCCAACCGTTAATATATGTTTCTAGATATGACATTAGGGACTGCTGGCGCTGATTTCAGCGCGAACTCAAAACAAAGAGAAGTTTCCAATCCGGCTATAGGATCAAACTTTTGCCGGTTGTGGAATCAAAACCTAAATTTGAACAAGTGGACCTTTTGAGAGTTTTTCTAAGAATCACTTGTCATAGGCCTCAAAGTAGCACTTGTTTAGAGTGAAATCTTGGAATTCTGTCAAAAATCACTATGTCGACCTACGTACCGAAACAAGAAGGGGAACGACACGAAAGGTACATAGGAAGTTAGGGTGGATAGGTTAGACGATGGTAGGATCAATTACATTTGCGTTCCCCAACCGTTAATATATGTTTCTAGATGTGACATTAGGGACTGCTGGCGCTGATTTCCGCGCGAACTCAAAAACAAAGAGAAGTTTTCAATCCGGCTATAGGATCGAGCTAGACTTTTTCACGGTTGTGGAATCAAATGCCTCACCCTAGAGAACCTAAATTTGAACAAGTGGACCATTAGAGAGTTTTTCTAAGAATCACTTGTCATAGGCCTCAAAGTAGCACTTGTTTAGAGTGAAATCTTTGAATTCCGTCAAAAATCTCTATGTCGACCTACGCATGCGAAAAACAAGAAGGGGAAAGACACGAAAGGTACATAGGAAGTTAGGGTGGATAGGTTAGACAATGGTAGGATCAATTACATTGCGTTCCCCAACCGTTAATATATGTTTCTAGATGTGACATTAGGGGATGGCGGGCGCTGATTTCAGCGAACTCAAAATAAAGAGAAGTTTCCAATCCGGCAATAGAATCGAGCTAGACTTTTTTTTGCGGTTGTGGAATCAAATGGTTCATCCTAGAGAACCTAAATTTGAACAAGTGGACCATTAGAGAGTTTTTCCAAGAATCACTTTGTCATTGGCCTCAAAGTAGCACTTGTTTAAAGTGAAATCTTTGAATTCCGTCAAAAATCTATACGTCGACCTACGCATCGAAACAAGAAGGGGAATGACACGAAAGGAACATAGGAAGTTAGGGTGGATAGGTTAGACAAGGATCAATTACATTGCGTTCCCCCAACCGTTAATATATGTTTCTAGATGTGACATTAGGGGATATGCGGGCGCTGATTTCAGCGAACTCAAAAATAAAGAGAAGTTTCCAATCCGGCAATAGAATCGAGCTAGACTTTTTCGCGGTTGTGGAATCAAATGGTTCATCTTAGAGAACCTAAATTTGTACAAGTGGACCATTAGAGAGTTTTTCAAAGAATCACCTGTCATAGGCCTTATAGCAGCACTTGTTTAGAGTCAAATCTTTGAATTCCGTCGAAAATCTCTATGTCGACCTACGTGCGAAACAAGAAGGGGAGCGACACGAAAGGTACATAGGAAGTTAGGGTGGATAGGTTAGACGATGGTAGGATCAATTACGTTTGCGTTCCCCAACGGTTAGTATATATTTCTGGTTGTGACGTTAGGGTATGCTGGCGCTGATTTCAGCGCGAACTCAAAATAAAGAGAAGTTTCCAATCCGGCTATAGGATCGAGCTAGACTTTTTTTTCGCGGTTGTGGAATCAAATGCCTCACCCTAGAGAACCTAAATTTGAACAAGTGGACCATTAGAGAGTTTTTCCAAGAATCACCTGTCATAGGCCTTATAGCTAGCACTTGTTTAGAGTGAAATCTTTGAATTCCGTCAAAAATCTCTATGTCGACCTACGTCATCAGAAACAAGAAGGGGAACCACACGAAAGGTACATAGGAAGTTAGGGTGGATAGGTTAGACGATGGTAGGATCAATTACATTGCGTTCCCCAACCGTTAATATATGTTTCTAGATGTGACATTAGGGTATGCTGGCGCTGATTTCAGCGCGAACTCAAAACAAAGAGAAGTTTCAATTATAGGATCGAGCTAGAGGATCGGTTGTGGAATCAAATGGTTCAACCTAGAGAACCTAAATTTGAACAAGTGGACCATTTGAGAGTTTTTCTAAGAATCACTTGTCATAGGCCTCAAAGTAGCACTTGTTTAGAGTGAAATCTTTGAATTCAGTCAAAAATCACTATGTCGACCTACGCACGAAGAAACAAGAAGGGGAACGACACGAAAGGTACATAGGAAGTTAGGGTGGATAGGTTAGACGATGGTAGGATCAATTACATTGCGTTCCCCAACCGTTAATATATGTTTCTAGATGTGACATTAGGGGCGGGCGCTGATTTCAGCGCGAACTCAAAACAAAGAGAAGTTTCCAATCCGGCTATAGGATCGAGCTAGACTTTTTCACGGTTGTGGAATCAAATGCCTCACCCTAGAGAACCTAAATTTGAACAAGTGGACCATTAGAGAGTTTTTTCAAGAAGAATCACTTTTGTCATAGGCCTCAAAGTAGCACTTGTTTAGAGTGAAATCTTTGAATTCCGTCAAAAATCTCTATGTCGACCTACGTCATGCGAAACAAGAAGGGAACGACACGAAAGGTACATAGGAAGTTAGGGTGGATAGGTTAGACAATGGTAGGATCAATTACATTGCGTTCCCCAACCGTTAATATATGTTTCTAGATGTGACATTGGGGTATCTTAGGCGCTGATTTCAGCGCGAACTCAAAATAAAGAGAAGTTTCCAATCCGGCAATAGAATCGAGCTAGACTTTTTTGCGGTTGTGGAATCAAATGGTTCATCCTAGAGAACCTAAATTTGAACAAGTGGACCATTAGAGAGTTTTTCCAAGAATCACTGTCATAGGCCTCAAAGTAGCACTTGTTTAGAGTGAAATCTTTGAATTCCGTCAAAAATCTCTATCGTCGACCTACGTGCGAAACAAGAAGGGGAATGACACGAAAGGAACATAGGAAGTTAGGGTGGATAGGTTAGACAATGGTAGGATCATTACGTTGCGTTCCCCAACCGTTAATATATGTTTCTAGATGTGACATTAGGGATATGCTGGCGCTGATTTCAGCGCGAACTCAAAATAAAGAGAAGTTTCCAATCCGGCAATAGAATCGAGCTAGACTTTTTTCGCGGTTGTGGAATCAAATGGTTCATCTTAGAGAACCTAAATTTGTACAAGTGGACCATTAGAGAGTTTTTCCAAGAATCACTGTCATAGGCCTTATAGTAGCACTTGTTTAGAGTGAAATCTTTGAATTCCATCAAAAATCTCTATGTCGACCCTACGCACCGAAAACAAGAAGGGGAACGACACGAAAGGTACATAGGAAGTTAGGGTGGATAGGTTAGGCGATGGTAGGATCAATTACGTTGCGTTCCCCAACAGTTAGTATATATTTCTGGATTTGTGACGTTAGGGTATGCTAGCGCTGATTTCAGCGCGAACTCAAAATAAAGAGAAGTTTTCAATCCGGCTATAGGATCGAGCTAGACTTTTTCGCGGTTGTGGAATCAAATGCCTCACCCTAGAGAACCTAAATTTGAACAAGTGGACCATTAGAGTTTTTCTAAGAATCACTTGTCATAGGCCTCAAAGTAGCACTTGTTTAGAGTGAAATCTTTGAATTCCGTCAAAAATCTCTATCTCGACCTACGCAGAAACAAGAAGGGGACCGACACGAAAGGTACATAGGAAGTTAGGGTGGATAGGTTAGACGATGGTAGGATCAATTACATTGCGTTCCCCAACCGTTAATATATGTTTCTAGATGTGACATTAGGGACTGCTGGCGCTGATTTCAGCGCGAACTCAAAACAAAGAGAAGTTTCCAATCCGGCTATAGGATCGAGCTAGACTTTTTCACGGTTGTGGAATCAAATGCCTCAGCCTAGAGAACCTAAATTTGAAGAAGTGGACCATTTGAGAGTTTTTCTAAGAATCACTTGTCATAGGCCTCAAAGTAGCACTTGTTTAGAGTGAAATCTTGGAATTCTGTCAAAAATCTCTATGTCGACCTACGTGCGAAACAAGAAGGGGAACAACATGAAAGGTACATAGGAAGTTAGGGTGGATAGGTTAGGCGATGGTAGGATCAATTACATTGCGTTCCCCAACCGTTAATATATGTTTCTAGATGTGACATTAGGGATATCTTTGGCGCTGATTTCAGCGCGAACTCAAAACAAAGAGAAGTTTCCAATCCGGATATAGAATCGAGCTAGACTTTTTCGCGGTTGTGGAATCAAATGGTTCATCCTAGAGAACCTAAATTTGAACAAGTGGACCATTAGAGAGTTTTTCCAAGAATCACCTGTCATAGGCCTCAAAGTAGCACTTGTTTAGAGTGAAATCTTTGAATTCCTTCAAAAATCTATACGTCGACCTACGTGCCGCGAAACAAGAAGGGGAACAACACGAAAAGGAACATAGGAAGTTAGGGTGGATAGGTTAGACAAGGCTACATTGCGTTCCCCAACCGTTAATATATGTTTCTAGATGTGACATTAGGGGATGCTGGCGCTGATTTCAGCGCGAACTCAAAGTAAAGAGAAGTTTTCAATCCGGCAATAGAATCGAGCTAGACTTTTACGCGGTTGTGGAATCAAATGGTTCATCTTAGAGAACCTAAATTTGTACAAGTGGACCATTAGAGAGTTTTTCCAAGAATCACTTGTCATAGGCCTTAAAGTAGCACTTGTTTAGAGTGAAATCTTTGAATTCCGTCAAAAAATCTCTATGTCGACCTACGTGCGAAACAAGAAGGGGAGCGACACGAAAGGAATATAGGAAGTTAGGGTGGATAGGTTAGACGATGGTAGGATCAATTACGTTGCGTTCCCCAACAGTTAGTATATATTTCTGGTTGTGACGTTAGGGTATGCTAGCGCTGATTTCAGCGCGAACTCAAAATAAAGAGAAGTTTTCAATCCGGCTATAGGATCGAGCTAGACTTTTTACGCGGTTTTGGAATCAAATGGTTCATCTTAGAGAACCTAAATTTGAACAAGTGGACCATTAGAGAGTTTTTCCAAGAATCACTTGTCATAGGCCTCAAACTAGCACTTGTTTAGAGTGAAATCTTGGAATTCCGTCGAAAATCTCTATGTCGACCTACGTACCGAAACAAGAAGGGGAACAACACGAAAGGTACATAGGAAGTTAGGGTGGATAGGTTAGACGATGGTAGGATCAATTACATTGCGTTCCCCAACCGTTAATATATGTTTCTAGATATGACATTAGGGACTGCTTTGGCGCTGATTTCAGCGAACTCAAAACAAAGAGAAGTTTTCAATCCGGCTATAGGATCGAGCTAGACTTTTTCGCGGTTGTGGAATCAAATGCCTCACCCTAGAGAACCTAAATTTGAACAAGTGGACCATTTGAGAGTTTTTCTAAGAATCACTTGTCATAGGCCTCAAAGTAGCACTTGTTTAGAGTGAAATCTTGGAATTCTGTCAAAAATCACTATGTCGACCTACGCCCGAAACAAGAAGGGGAACGACACGAAAGGTACATAGGAAGTTAGGGTGGATGGGTTACATGATGGTAGGATCAATTACATTGCGTTCCCCAACCGTTAATATATGTTTCTAGATGTGACATTAGGGACTATCTTTGGCGCTGATTTCCTTGCGAACTCTAAAAAAGAGAAGTTTCCAATCCGGCTATAGGATCGAGCTAGACTTTTTCACGGTTGTGGAATCAAATGCCTCACCCTAGCGAACCTAAATTTGAACAAGTGGACCATTAGAGAGTTTTTCGAAGAATCACCTGTCATAGGCCTCAAAGTAGCACTTGTTTAGAGTGAAATCTTTGAATTCCGTCAAAAATCTCTATGTCGACCTACGTACCGAAACAAGAAGGGGAACGACACGAAAGGTACATAGGAAGTTAGGGTGGATAGGTTAGACAATGGTAGGATCAATTACATTGCGTTCCCCAACCGTTAATATATGTTTCTAGATGTGACATTGGGGACTGCTGGCGCTGATTTCAGCGCGAACTCAAAATAAAGAGAAGTTTCCAATCCGGCAATAGAATCGAGCTAGACTTTTTCGCGGTTGTGGAATCAAATGGTTCATCCTAGAGAACCTAAATTTGAACAAGTGGACCATTAGAGAGTTTTTCCAAGAATCACCTGTCATAGGCCTCAAAGTAGCACTTGTTTAGTGTGAAATCTTTGAATTCCGTCAAAAATCTATACGTCGACCTACGTACCGAAACAAGAAGGGGAATGACACGAAAGGAACATAGGAAGTTAGGGTGGATAGGTTAGACAATGCTACATTGCGTTCCCCAACCGTTAATATATGTTTCTAGATGTGACATTAGGGACTGCTGGCGCTGATTTCAGCGCGAACTCAAAATAAAGAGAAGTTTCCAATCCGGCAATAGAATCGAGCTAGACTTTTACGCGGTTGTGGAATCAAATGGTTCATCTTAGAGAACCTAAATTTGTACAAGTGGACCATTAGAGAGTTTTTCCAAGAATCACCTGTCATAGGCCTTATAGCAAGCACTTGTTTAGAGTGAAATCTTTGAATTCCATCAAAAAATCTCTATGTCGACCTACGTCATCGAAACAAGAAGGGGAACGACACGAAAGGTACATAGGAAGTTAGGGTGGATAGGTTAGACGATGGTAGGATCAATTACGTTGCGTTCCCCAACCGTTAGTATATATTTCTGGTTGTGACGTTAGGGTATGCTGGCGCTGATTTCAGCGCGAACTCAAAACAAAGAGAAGTTTTCAATCCGGCTATAGGATCGAGCTAGACTTTTTCGCGGTTGTGGAATCAAATGCCTCACCCTAGAGAACCTAAATTTGAACAAGTGGACCATTAGAGTTTTTAAGAATCACTTGTCATAGGCCTCAAAGTAGCACTTGTTTAGAGTGAAATCTTTGAATTCCGTCAAAAATCTCTATGTCGACCTACGTGAAAAACAAGAAGGGGGGCGACACGAAAGGAACATAGGAAGTTAGGGTGGATAGGTTAGACGATGGTAGGATCAATTACATTGCGTTCCCCAACCGTTAATATATGTTTCTAGATGTGACATTAGGGACTGCTGGCGCTGATTTCAGCGCGAACTCAAAACAAAGAGAAGTTTCCAATCCGGCTATAGGATCGAGCTAGACTTTTTCACGGTTGTGGAATCAAATGCCTCACCCTAGAGAACCTAAATTTGAACAAGTGGACCATTTGAGAGTTTTTCTAAGAATCACTTGTCATAGGCCTCAAAGTAGCACTTGTTTAGAGTGAAATCTTTGAATTCCGTCAAAAATCTCTATGTCGACCTACGTACCGAAACAAGAAGGGGAACGACATGAAAGATACATAGGAAGTTAGGGTGGATAGGTTAGACGATGGTAGGATCAATAACATTGCGTTCCCCAACCGTTAATATATGTTTCTAGATGTGACATTAGGGTATGCTGGCGCTGATTTCAGCGTGAACTCAAAACAAAGAGAAGTTTCAATCCGGATATAGAATCGAGCTAGACTTTTTCGCGGTTGTGGAATCAAATGGTTCATCCTAGAGAACCTAAATTTGAACAAGTGGACCATTAGAGAGTTTTTCCAAGAATCACACTGTCATAGGCCTCAAAGTAGCACTTGTTTAGAGTGAAATCTTTGAATTCCTTCAAAAATCTATACGTCGACCTACGCACCAAAACAAGAAGGGAGCGAACACGAAAGGAACATAGGAAGTTAGGGTGGATAGGTTAGACAATGGTAGGACATTACATTGCGTTCCCCAACCGTTAATATATGTTTCTAGATGTGACATTAGGGATGCTGGCGCTGATTTCAGCGCGAACTCAAAATAAAGAGAAGTTTTCAATCCGGCAATAGAATCGAGCTAGACTTTTTACGCGGTTGTGGAATCAAATGGTTCATCTTAGAGAACCTAAATTTGAACAAGTGGACCATTAGAGAGTTTTTCCAAGAATCACTTGTCATAGGCCTCATAGTAGCACTTGTTTAGAGTGAAATCTTGGAATTCCGTCAAAAATCTCTATGTCGACCTACGTCAAAAGAAACAAGAAGGGGAACGACACGAAAGGTACATAGGAAGTTAGGGTGGATAGGTTAGACGATGGTAGGATCAATTACATTGCGTTCCCCAACCGTTAGTATATGTTTCTAGTTGTGACGTTAGGGTATGCTAGCGCTGATTTCAGCTTGAACTCAAAATAAAGAGAAGTTTTCAATCCGGCTATAGGATCGAGCTAGACTTTTTACGCGGTTGTGGAATCAAATGGTTCATCTTAGAGAACCTAAATTTGAACAAGTGGACCATTAGAGAGTTTTTCCAAGAATCACCTTGTCATAGGCCTTATAGTAGCACTTGTTTAGAGTGAAATCTTTGAATTCCGTCAAAAATCTCTATGTCGACCTACGCATGCAGAAACAAGAAGGGGAACCGACACGAAAGGTACATAGGAAGTTAGGGTGGATAGGTTAGATGATGGTAGGATCAATTACATTGCGTTCCCCAACCGTTAATATATGTTTCTAGATGTGACATTAGGGACTGCTGGCGCTGATTTCAGCGCGAACTCAAAACAAAGAGAAGTTTCCAATACGGCTATAGGGAGCTAGACTTTTTCACGGTTGTGGAATCAAATGCCTCACCCTAGAGAACCTAAATTTGAAGAAGTGGACCTTTTGAGAGTTTTTGTAAGAATCACTTGTCATAGGCCTCAAAGTAGCACTTGTTTAGAGTGAAATCTTGGAATTCGTCAAAAATCACTATGTCGACCTACGTGCGAAACAAGAAGGGGAGCGACACGAAAGGTACATAGGAAGTTAGGGTGGATAGGTTAGACGATGGTAGGATCAATTACATTGCGTTCCCCAACCGTTAATATATGTTTCTAGATGTGACATTAGGGGATCGGCTGGCGCTGATTTCAGCGCGAACTCAAAATAAAGAGAAGTTTCCAATCCGGCAATAGAATCGAGCTAGACTTTTTCGCGGTTGTGGAATCAAATGGTTCACCCTAGAGAACCTAAATTTGAACAAGTGGACCATTAGAGAGTTTTTCTAAGAATCACCTGTCATAGGCCTTATAGTAGCACTTGTTTAGAGTGAAATCTTTGAATTCCATCAAAAATCTCTATGTCGACCTACACGCACGTGCGAAACAAGAAGGGGAACGACACGAAAGGTACATAGGAAGTTAGGGTGGATAGGTTAGATGATGGTAGGATCAATTACGTTGCGTTCCCCAACAGTTAGTATATATTTCTAGTTGTGACGTTAGGGTATGCTGGCGGCTGATTTCAGCGCGAACTCAAAAACAAAGAGAAGTTTTCAATCCGGCTATAGGATCGAGCTAGACTTTTTCACGGTTGTGGAATCAAATGCCTCACCCTAGAGAACCTAAATTTGAACAAGTGGACCATTAGAGAGTTTTTCAAGAATCACTTGTCATAGGCCTCAAAGTAGCACTTGTTTAGAGTGAAATCTTGGAATTCCGTCAAAAATCTCTATGCCGACCTACGTGCGAAACAAGAAGGGGAACGACACGAAAGGAACATAGGAAGTTAGGGTGGATAGGTTAGACGATGGTAGGATCAATTACATTGCGTTCCCCAACCGTTAATATATGTTTTTAGATGTGACATTAGGGTATGCTGGCGCTGATTTCAGCTTGAACTCAAAACAAAGAGAAGTTTCCAATCCGGCTATAGAATCGAGCTAGACTTTTTTCGCGGTTGTGGAATCAAATGGTTCATCCTAGAGAACCTAAATTTGAACAAGTGGACCATTAGAGAGTTTTTCCAAGAATCACTGTCATAGGCCTCAAAGTAGCACTTGTTTAGAGTGAAATCTTTGAATTCCGTCAAAAATCTATACGTCAACCTACGCATCAGAAACAAGAAGGGGAGCGACACGAAAGGAACATAGGAAGTTAGGGTGGATAGGTTAGACGATGGTAGGATCAATTACGTTGCGTTCCCCAACAGTTAGTATATATTTCTGGTTGTGACGTTAGGGTATGCTAGCGCTGATTTCAGCGCGAACTCAAAATAAAGAGAAGTTTTCAATCCGGCTATAGGATCGAGCTAGACTTTTACGCGGTTGTGGAATCAAATGGTTCATCTTAGAGAACCTAAATTTGTACAAGTGGACCATTAGAGAGTTTTTCCAAGAATCACCAGTCATAGGCCTTATAGCAGCACTTGTTTAGAGTGAAATCTTGGAATGCCGTCAAAAATCTCTATGTCGACCTACGTACCGAAACAAGAAGGGGAACCACACGAAAGGTACATAGGAAGTTAGGGTGGATAGGTTAGACGATGGTAGGATCAATTACATTGCGTTCCCCAACCGTTAATATATGTTTCTAGATATGACATTAGGGACTGCTGGCGCTGATTTCAGCGCGAACTCAAAACAAAGAGAAGTTTCCAATCCGGCTATAGGATCAAATGCCTCAGCCTAGAGAACCTAAATTTGAAGAAGTGGACCTTTTGAGAGTTTTTCTAAGAATCACTTGTCATAGGCCTCAAAGTAGCACTTGTTTAGAGTGAAATCTTGGAATTCTGTCAAAAATCACTATGTCGACCTACGTACCGAAACAAGAAGGGGAACGACACGAAAGGTACAGAGGAAGTTAGGGTGGATAGGATAGACGATGGTAGGATCAATTACATTGCGTTCCCCAACCGTTAATATATGTTTCTAGATGTGACATTAGGGACTGCTGGCGCTGATTTCAGCGCGAACTCAAAATAAAGAGAAGTTTCCAATCCGGCAATAGAATCGAGCTAGACTTTTTCGCGATTGTGGAATCAAATGGTTCGTCCTAGAGAACCTAAATTTGAACAAGTGGACCATTAGAGAGTTTTTCTAAGAATCACCTGTCATAGGCCTCAAAGTAGCACATGTTTAGAGTGAAATCTTTGCATTCCGTCAAAAATCTATCGTCGACCTACCATGCGAAACAAGAAGGGGAATGACACGAAAGGAACATAGGAAGTTAGGGTGGATAGGTTAGGACAATGCTACATTGCGTTCCCCAAACCGTTAATATATGTTTCTAGATGTGACATTAGGGGATCGCCGGGCGCTGATTTCAGCGAACTCAAAATAAAGAGAAGTTTCCAATCCGGCAATAGAATCGAGCTAGACTTTTACGCGGTTGTGGAATCAAATGGTTCATCTTAGAGAACCTAAATTTGTACAAGTGGACCATTAGAGAGTTTTTCCAAGAATCACCTGTCATAGGCCTTATAGCAGCACTTGTTTAGAGTCAAATCTTTGAATTCCATCAAAAATCTCTATGTCGACCTACGCACCAGAAACAAGAAGGGGAAGCGACACGAAAGGTACATAGGAAGTTAGGGTGGATAGGTTAGATGATGGTAGGATCAATTACGTTGCGTTCCCCAACGTTAGTATATATTTCTGGTTGTGACGTTAGGGTATGCTGCGCTGATTTCAGCGAACTCAAAAAAAAAGAGAAGTTTTCAATCCGGCTATAGGATCGAGCTAGACTTTTTTTCGCGGTTGTGGAATCAAATGCCTCACCCTAGAGAACCTAAATTTGAACAAGTGGACCATTAGAGAGTTTTTCTAAGAATCACTTGTCATAGGCCTCAAAGTAGCACTTGTTTAGAGTGAAATCTTGGAATTCCGTCAAAAATCTCTATGCCGACCTACGTGCTGAAAAACAAGAAGGGAACGACACGAAAGGAACATAGGAAGTTAGGGTGGATAGGTTAGACGATGGTAGGATCAATTACATTGCGTTCCCCAACCGTTAATATATGTTTCTAGATGTGACATTAGGGACTGCTGGCGCTGATTTCAGCGCGAACTCAAAACAAAGAGAAGTTTCCAATCCGGCTATAGAATCGAGCTAGACTTTTTCGCGGTTGTGGAATCAAATGGTTCATCCTAGAGAACCTAAATTTGAACAAGTGGACCATTAGAGAGTTTTTCCAAGAATCACCTGTCATAGGCCTCAAAGTAGCACTTGTTTAGAGTGAAATCTTTGAATTCCGTCAAAAATCTATACGTCAACCTACGTACCGAAACAAGAAGGGGAACGACACGAAAGGAACATAGGAAGTTAGGGTGGATAGGTTAGACAATGCTACATTGCGTTCCCCAACCGTTAATATAGGTTTTTAGATGTGACATTAGGGACTGCTGGCGCTGATTTCAGCGCGAACTCAAAATAAAGAGAAGTTTCCAATCCGGCAATAGAATCGAGCTAGACTTTTACGCGGTTGTGGAATCAAATGGTTCATCTTAGAGATCCTAAATTTGTACAAGTGGACCTTTAGAGAGTTTTTCCAAGAATCACTGTCATAGGCCTTATAGCAGCCTTTGTTTAGAGTGAAATCTTGGAATTCCGTCGAAAATCTCTATGTCGACCTACGTACCGAAACAAGAAGGGGAACGACACAAAAGGTACATAGGAAGTTAGGGTGGATAGGTTAGACGATGGTAGGATCAATTACGTTGCGTTCCCCAACCGTTAGTATATATTTCTGGTTGTGACGTTAGGGTATGCTGGCGCTGATTTCAGCGCGAACTCAAAACAAAGAGAAGTTTTCAATCCGGCTATAGGATCGAGCTAGACTTTTTCGCGGTTGTAGAATCAAATGCCTCACCCTAGAGAAATTAAATTTGAAGAAGTGGACCATTAGAGAGTTTTTCCAAGAATCACCTGTCATAGGCCTCATAGCAGCACTTGTTTAGAGTGAAATCTTTTAATTCCGTCAAAAATGTCTATGTCGACCTACGTACAAAAACAAGAAGGGGAACGACACGAAAGATACATAGGAAGTTAGGGTGGATAGGTTAAACGATGGTAGGATCAATAACATTGCGTTCCCCAACCGTTAATATATGTTTCTAGATGTGACATTAGGGATTGCCGGGCGCTGATTTCAGCGCGAACTTAAAACAAAGAGAAGTTTCCAATCCGGCTATAGGATCGAGCTAGACTTTTTCGCGGTTGTGGAATCAAATGCCTCACCCTAGAGAACCTAAATTTGAACAAGTGGACCATTAGAGAGTTTTACGAAGAATCACTGTCATAGGCCTCAAAGCGAGCACTTGTTTAAAGTGAAATCTTGGAATTCCGTCAAAAATCTCTATGACGACCTACGCATCGAAACAAGAAGGCCAACAACACGAAAGGTACATTGGAAGTTAGGGTGGATGGGCTAGATGATGGTAGGATCAATTACATTGCGTTCCCCAACCGTTAATATATGTTTCTAGATGTGACATTAGGGATTTGCTGGCGCTGATTTCAGTCGCGAACTCAAAATAAAGAGAAGTTTCCAATCCGGCAATAGAATCGAGCTAGACTTTTTCGCGGTTGTGGAATCAAATGGTTCATCCTAGAGATCCTAAATTTGAACAAGTGGACCATTAGAGAGTTTTTCCAAGAATCACCTCATAGGCCTCAAAGTAGCACTTGTTTAGAGTGAAATCTTTGAATTTCGTCAAAAATCTCTATGTCGACCTACGTGTGCGAAACAAGAAGGGGAGCGACACGAAAGGAACATAGGAAGTTAGGGTGGATAGGTTAGACGATGGTTGGATCAATTACATTGCGTTCCCCAACCGTTAATATATGTTTCTAGATGTGACATTAGGGATGCTGGCGCTGATTTCAGGCGCGAACTCTAAACAAAGAGAAGTTTCCAATCCGGCAATAGAATCGAGCTAGACTTTTTTCGGTTGTGGAATCAAATGCCTCACCCTAGAGAACCTAAATTTGAACATGTGGACCATTAGAGTGTTTTTCCAAGAATCACCTGTCATAGGCCTCATAGCAGCACTTGTTTAGAGTGAAATCTTGGAATTCCGTCAAAAATCTCTATGTCGACCTACGTGCGAAACAAGAAGGGGAACGACACGAAAGGTACATAGGAAGTTAGGGTGGATAGGTTAGACGATGGTAGGATCAATTACGTTGCGTTCCCCAACCGTTAGTATATGTTTCTAGTTGTGACGTTAGGGTATGCTCGCTGGCGCTGATTTCAGTGCGAACTCAAAACAAAGAGAAGTTTTCAATCCGGCTATAGGATCGAGCTAGACTTTTTTCGCGGTTGTGGAATCAAATGCCTCACCCTAGAGAACCTAAATTTGAACAAGTGGACCATTAGAGAGTTTTCTAAGAATCACTTGTCATAGGCCTCAAAGTTGCACTTGTTTAGAGTGAAATCTTTGAATTCCGTCAAAAATCTCTATGTCAACCTACGTGCAAGAAACAAGAAGGGGAACGACACGAAAGGTACATAGGAAGTTAGGGTGGATAGGTTAGACGATGGTAGGATCAATTACATTGCATTCCCCAACCGTTAATATATGTTTCTAGATGTGACATTAGGGACTGCTTGGCGCTGATTTTCAGCTTGAACTCTAAACAAAGAGAAGTTTCCAATCCGGCTATAGGATCGAGCTAGACTTTTTTCACGGTTGTGGAATCAAATGCCTCACCCTAGAGAACCTAAATTTGAACAAGTGGACCATTAGAGTTTTTTCAAGAATCACTGTCATAGGCCTCAAAGTAGCACTTGTTTAGAGTGAAATCTTTGAATTCCGTCAAAAATCTATACGTGGACCTACGTACCGAAACAAGAAGGGGAACGACACGAAAGGAACATACGAAGTTAGGGTGGATAGGTTAGACAATGGTAGGATCAATTACATTGGGTTCCCCAACCGTTAATATATGTTTCTATATGTGACATTAGGGGTATCTTTGGCGCTGATTTCAGCGTGAACTCAAAATAAAGAGAAGTTTCCAATCCGGCAATAGAATCGAGCTAGACTTTTACGCGGTTGTGGAATCAAATGGTTCATCTTAGAGAACCTAAATTTGTACAAGTGGACCATTAGAGAGTTTTTCCAAGAATCACCTGTCATAGGCCTTATAGCAGCACTTGTTTAGAGTCAAATCTTTGAATTCCATCAAAAATCTCCAGGCCGACCTACGTACCGAAACAAGAAGGGGAACGACACGAAAGGTACATAGGAAGTTAGGGTGGATAGGTTAGACGATGGTAGGATCAATTACGTTGCGTTCCCCAACCGTTAGTATATATTTCTGGTTGTGACGTTAGGGTATGCTAGCGCTGATTTCAGCGCGAACTCAAAACAAAGAGAAGTTTTCAATCCGGCTATAGGATCGAGCTAGACTTTTTCGCGGTTGTGGAATCAAATGCCTCACCCTAGAGAACCTAAATTTGAACAAGTGGACCATTAGAGAGTTTTTCTAAGAATCACTTGTCATAGGCCTCAAAGTAGCACTTGTTTAGAGTGAAATCTTGGAATTCCGTCAAAAATCTCTATGTCGACCTACGTACCGAAACAAGAAGGGGAACAACACGAAAGGTACATAGGAAGTTAGGGTGGATGGGTTAGATGATGGTAGGATCAATTACATTGCGTTCCCCAACCGTTAATATATGTTTCTAGATGTGACATTTAGGGTATCTTGGCGCTGATTTCAGCGCGAACTCAAAACAAAGAGAAGTTTCCAATCCGGCTATAGGATCGAGCTAGACTTTTTCACGGTTGTGGAATCAAATGCCTCAGCCTACCTAAATTTGAAGAAGTGGACCATTTGAGAGTTTTTCTAAGAATCACTTGTCATAGGCCTCAAAGTAGCACTTGTTTAGAGTGAAATCTTGGAATTTGTCGAAAATCTCTATGTCGACCTACGTGCAAAGAAACAAGAAGGGGAACGACACGAAAGGTACATAGGAAGTTAGGGTGGATAGGTTAGACGATGGTAGGATCAATTACATTGCGTTCCCCAACCGTTAGTTTATATTTCTGGTTGTGACGTTAGGGTATGCGGCTGATTTCAGCGCGAACTCAAAACAAAGAGAAGTTTTCAATCCGGCTATAGGATCGAGCTAGACTTTTTTCACGGTTGTGGAATCAAATGCCTCACCCTAGAGAACCTAAATTTGAAGAAGTGGACCATTTGAGGGTTTTTCTAAGAATCACTTGTCATAGGCCTCAAAGTAGCACTTGTTTAGAGTGAAATCTTGGAATTCTGTCAAAAATCTCTATGTCGACCTACGCACCCGAAACAAGAAGGGGAACAACACGAAAGGTACATAGGAAGTTAGGGTGGATAGGTTAGACGATGGTAGGATCAATTACATTGCGTTCCCCAACCGTTAATATATGTTTCTAGATGTGACATTAGGGATGCTGGGGCGCTGATTTCAGCGAACTCAAAATAAAGAGAAGTTTCCAATCCGGCAATAGAATCGAGCTAGACTTTTTTCACGGTTGTGGAATCAAATGGTTCATCCTAGAGAACCTAAATTTGAACAAGTGGACCATTAGAGAGTTTTTCTAAGAATCACTTGTCATAGGCCTCAAAGTAGCACTTGTTTAGAGTGAAATCTTTGAATTTTCAAAAATCTCTATGTCGACCTACGTGCGAAACAAGAAGGGGAACAACACGAAAGGTACATAGGAAGTTAGGGTGGATAGGTTAGACGATGGTAGGATCAATTACATTGCGTTCCCCAACCGTTAATATATGTTTCTAGATGTGACATTAGGGGTATGCTGGCGCTGATTTCAGCGAACTCAAAATAAAAGAGAAGTTTCCAATCCGGCTATAGGATCGAGCTAGACTTTTTCACGGTTGTGGAATCAAATGCCTCATCCTAGAGAACCTAAATTTGAACAAGTGGACCATTAGAGAGTTTTTCTAAGAATCACTTGTCATAGGCCTCAAAGTAGCACTTGTTTAGAGTGAAATCTTGAATTCCGTCAAAAATCTCTATGTCGACCTACACGCATCGAAACAAGAAGGGGAACGACACGAAAGGTACATAGGAAGTTAGGGTGGATAGGTTAGACGATGGTAGGATCAATTACATTGCGTTCCCCAACCGTTAATATATGTTTCTAGATGTGACATTAGGGATCTTTGGCGCTGATTTCAGCGCGAACTCAAAAAAAAAGAAGTTTCCAATCCGGCTATAGGATCGAGCTAGACTTTTTCATGGTTGTGGAATCAAATGCCTCACCCTAGAGAACCTAAATTTGAAGAAGTGGACCATTAGAGAGTTTTTCTAAGAATCACTTGTCATAGGCCTCAAAGTAGCACTTGTTTAGAGTGAAATCTTGGAATTCCGTCAAAAATCTCTATGTCGACCTACGTGCATCGAAACAAGAAGGGGAACAACACGAAAGGTACATAGGAAGTTAGGGTGGATAGGTTAGGCGATGGTAGGATCAATTACATTGCGTTCCCCAACCGTTAATATATGTTTCTAGATGTGACATTAGGGATATGCTGGCGCTGATTTCAGCGTTGAACTCAAAACAAAGAGAAGTTTCCAATCCGGCTATAGGATCGAGCTAGACTTTTTCACGGTTGTGGAATCAAATGCCTCATCCTAGAGAACCTAAATTTGAAGAAGTGGACCATTTGAGAGTTTTTCTAAGAATCACTTGTCATAGGCCTCAAAGTAGCACTTGTTTAGAGTGAAATCTTTGAATTCCGTCAAAAATATCTATGTCGACCTACGTACCGAAACAAGAAGGGGAACAACACGAAAGGTACATAGGAAGTTAGGGTGGATAGGTTTGATGGTAGGATCAATTACATTGCGTTCCCCAACCGTTAATATATGTTTCTAGATGTGACATTAGGGAACTGCTGGCGCTGATTTTCAGCGCGAACTCAAAATAAAGAGAAGTTTCCAAACCGGCAATAGGATCGAGCTAGACTTTTTCGCGGTTGTGGAATCAAATGGTTCATCTTAGAGAACCTAAATTTGTACAAGTGGACCATTAGAGAGTTTTTCCAAGAATCACTGTCATAGGCCTTATAGCAGCACTTGTTTAGAGTGAAATCTTTGAATTCCGTCGAAAATCTCTATGTCGACCTACGTACCGAAACAAGAAGGGGAACGACACGAAAGGTACATAGGAAGTTAGGGTGGATAGGTTAGACGATGGTAGGATCAATTACGTTGCGTTCCCCAACCGTTAGTATATATTTCTAGTTGTGACGTTAGGGTATGCTAGCGCTGATTTCAGCGAACTCAAAATAAAGAGAAGTTTTCAATCCGGCTATAGGATCGAGCTAGACTTTTTCGCGGTTGTGGAATCAAATGCCTCACCCTAGAGAACCTAAATTTGAACAAGTGGACCATTAGAGAGTTTTTCTAAGAATCACTTGTCATAGGCCTCAAAGTAGCACTTGTTTAGAGTGAAATCTTTGAATTCCGTCAAAAATCTCTATGTCGACCTACGTCGAAACAAGAAACAAGAAGGGGAACGACACGAAAGGTACATAGGAAGTTAGGGTGGATAGGTTAGATGATGGTAGGATCAATTACATTGCGTTCCCCAACCGTTAATATATGTTTCTAGATGTGACATTAGGGATCTCGGCGCTGATTTCAGCGCGAACTCAAAACAAAGAGAAGTTTCCAATCCGGCTATAGGATCGAGCTAGACTTTTTCACGGTTGTGGAATCAAATGGTTCACCCTAGAGAACCTAAATTTGAACAAGTGGACCATTAGAGAGTTTTTCCAAGAATCACCTGTCATAGGCCTCAAAGTAGCACTTGTTTAGAGTGAAATCTTTGAATTCCGTCGAAAATCTCTATGTCGACCTACGTCTGCGAAACAAGAAGGGGAAACGACACGAAAGGTACATAGGAAGTTAGGGTGGATAGGTTAGACGATGGTAGGATCAATTACATTGCGTTCCCCAACCGTTAATATATGTTTCTAGATGTGACATTAGGGACTGCTGGCGCTGATTTCAGCGCGAACTCAAAACAAGGAGAAGTTTCCAATCCGGCTATAGGATCGAGCTAGACTTTTTCGCGGTTGTGGAATCAAATGCCTCACCCAAGAGAACCCAAATTTGAACAAGTGGACCATTAGAGAGTTTTTCTAAGAATCACGTGTCATAGGCCTCAAAGTAGCACTTGTTTAGAGTGAAATCTTTGAATTCCAAAAAATCTCTATGTCGAGCCTACGCATCGAAACAAGAAGGGGAACGACACGAAAGGTACATAGGAAGTTAGGGTGGATAGGTTAGATGATGGTAGGATCAATTACATTGCGTTCCCCAACCGTTAATATATGTTTCTAGATGTGACATTAGGGTATGCTGGGCGCTGATTTCAGCGCGAACTCAAAACAAAGAGAAGTTTCCAATCCGGCTATAGGATCGAGCTAGACTTTTTCGCGGTTGTGGAATCAAATGCCTCACCCTAGAGAACCTAAATTTGAATAAGTGGACCATTAGAGAGTTTTTCCAAGAATCACTGTCATAGGCCTCAAAGTAGCACTTGTTTAGAGTGAAATCTTTGAATTCCGTCAAAAATCTCTATGTCGACCTACGCACTAAAAAACAAGAAGGGGAGCGACACGAAAGGTACATAGGAAGTTAGGGTGGATAGGTTAGACGATGGTAGGATCAATTACATTGCGTTCCCCAACCGTTAATATATGTTTCTAGATGTGACATTAGGGGACTGGCTGGCGCTGATTTTCAGCGAACTCAAAATAAAGAGAAGTTTCCAATCCGGCAATAGAATCGAGCTAGACTTTTTTGCGGTTGTGGAATCAAATGGTTCATCCTAGAGAACCTAAATTTGAACAAGTGGACCATTAGAGAGTTTTTCCAAGAATCACTTGTCATAGGCCTCAAAGTAGCACTTGTTTAGAGTGAAATCTTTGAATTCCGTCAAAAATCTATATGTCGACCTACGCATCGAAACAAGAAGGGGAACGACACTAAAAGGAACATAGGAAGTTAGGGTGGATAGGTTAGACAATGCTACATTGCGTTCCCCAACCGTTAATATATGTTTCTAGATGTGACATTAGGGACTGCTGGCGCTGATTTCAGCGCGAACTCAAAATAAAGAGAAGTTTCCAATCCGGCAATAGAATCGAGCTAGACTTTTTCGCGGTTGTGGAATCAAATGGTTCATCTTAGAGAACCTAAATTTGTACAAGTGGACCATTAGAGAGTTTTTCCAAGAATCACCTGTCATAGGCCTTATAGCAGCACTTGTTTAGAGTGAAATCTTGGAATTCCGTCAAAAATCTCTATGTCGACCTACGTACCGAAACAAGAAGGGGAACGACACGAAAGGTACATAGGAAGTTAGGGTGGATAGGTTAGACGATGGTAGGATCAATTACGTTGCGTTCCCCAACCGTTAGTATATATTTCTGGTTGTGACGTTAGGGTATGCTGGCGCTGATTTCAGCGCGAACTCAAAACAAAGAGAAGTTTTCAATCCGGCTATAGGATCGAGCTAGACTTTTTCGCGGTTGTGGAATCAAATGCCTCACCCTAGAGAACCTAAATTTGAACAAGTGGACCATTAGAGAGTTTTTCTAAGAATCACTTGTCATAGGCCTCAAAGTAGCACTTGTTTAGAGTGAAATCTTTGAATTCCGTCAAAAATCTCTATGTCGACCTACGTACCGAAACAAGAAGGGGAACGACACGAAAGGTACATAGGAAGTTAGGGTGGATAGGTTAGACGATGGTAGGATCAATTACATTGCGTTCCCCAACCGTTAATATATGTTTCTAGATGTGACATTAGGGACTGCTGGCGCTGATTTCCGCGCGAACATAAAACAAAGAGAAGTTTCCAATCCGGCAATAGGATCGAGCTAGACTTTTTCACGGTTGTGGAATCAAATGCCTCACCCTAGAGAACCTAAATTTGAACAAGTGGACCATTAGAGAGTTTTTTCTAAGAATCACTTGTCATAGGCCTCAAAGTAGCACTTGTTTAGAGTGAAATCTTTGAATTCCGTCAAAAATCTCTATGTCGACCTCACGTGCATCGAAACAAGAAGGGGAACAACACGAAAGGTACATAGGAAGTTAGGGTGGATAGGTTAGACAATGGTAGGATCAATTACATTGCGTTCCCCAACCGTTAATATATGTTTCTAGATGTGACATTAGGGACTGCTGGCGCTGATTTCAGCGCGAACTCAAAATAAAGAGAAGTTTCCAATCCGGCAATAGAATCGAGCTAGACTTTTTTGCGGTTGTGGAATCAAATGGTTCATCCTAGAGAACCTAAATTTGAACAAGTGGACCATTAGAGAGTTTTTCCAAGAATCACCTGTCATAGGCCTCAAAGTAGCACTTGTTTAGAGTGAAATCTTTGAATTCCGTCAAAAATCTATACGTCGACCTACGTACCGAAACAAGAAGGGGAATGACACGAAAGGAACATAGGAAGTTAGGGTGGATAGGTTAGACAATGCTACATTGCGTTCCCCAACCGTTAATATATGTTTCTAGATGTGACATTAGGGACTGCTGGCGCTGATTTCAGCGCGAACTCAAAGTAAAGAGAAGTTTCCAATCAAGCAATAGAATCGAGCTAGACTTTTACGCGGTTGTGGAATCAAATGGTTCATCTTAGAGAACCTAAATTTGTACAAGTGGACCATTAGAGAGTTTTTCCAAGAATCACCTGTCATAGGCCTTATAGCAGCACTTGTTTAGAGTCAAATCTTTGAATTCCATCGAAAATCTCCGGGTCGACCTACGTACCGAAACAAGAAGGGGAACGACACGAAAGGTACATAGGAAGTTAAGGTGGATAGGTTAGACGATGGTAGGATCAATTACGTTGCGTTCCCCAACAGTTAGTATATATTTCTGGTTGTGACGTTAGGGTATGCTAGCGCTGATTTCAGCGCGAACTCAAAATAAAGAGAAGTTTTCAATCCGGCTATAGGATCGAGCTAGACTTTTTCGCGGTTGTGGAATCAAATGCCTCACCCTAGAGAACCTAAATTTGAACAAGTGGACCATTAGAGAGTTTTTCTAAGAATCACTTGTCATAGGCCTCAAAGTAGCACTTGTTTAGAGTGAAATCTTTGAATTCCGTCAAAAATGTCTATCTCGACCTACGTACCGAAACAAGAAGGGGAACGACACGAAAGGAACACAGGAAGTTAGGGTGGATAGGTTAGACGATGGTAGGATCAATTACATTGCGTTCCCCAACCGTTAATATATGTTTCTAGATGTGACATTAGGATATGCTTGGCGCTGATTTCAGCGCGAACTCAAAACAAAGAGAAGTTTCCAATCCGGCTATAGGATAAAGGCTAGACTTTTTTTCACGGTTGTGGAATCAAATGGTTCATCCTAGAGAACCTAAATTTGAACAAGTGGACCATTTGAGAGTTTTTCTAAGAATCACTTGTCATAGGCCTCAAAGTAGCAACTTGTTTAGAGTGAAATCTTTGAATTATGTCAAAAATCTCTATGTCGGCCTACGTACCGAAACAAGAAGGGGAACAACACGAAAGGAACATAGGAAGTTAGGGTGGATAGGTTAGACAATGCTACATTGCGTTGCCCAACCGTTAATATATGTTTCTAGATGTGACATTAGGGACTGCTGGCGCTGATTTCAGCGCGAACTCAAAGTAAAGAGAAGTTTCCAATCCGGCAATAGAATCGAGCTAGACTTTTACGCGGTTGTGGAATCAAATGGTTCATCTTAGAGAACCTAAATTTGAACAAGTGGACCATTAGAGAGTTTTTCCAAGAATCACTTTGTCATAGGCCTTATAGCAGCACTTGTTTAGAGTGAAATCTTTGAATTCCGTCAAAAATCTCTATGTCGACCTACGTACCGAAACAAGAAGGGGAACGACACGAAAGGTACATAGGAAGTTAGGGTGGATAGGTTAGACGATGGTAGGATCAATTACGTTGCGTTCCCCAACCGTTAGTATATATTTCTGGTTGTGACGTTAGGGTATGCTAGCGCTGATTTCAGCGCGAACTCAAAATAAAGAGAAGTTTTCAATCCGGCTATAGGATCGAGCTAGACTTTTACGCGGTTGTGGAATCAAATGGTTCATCTTAGAGAACCTAAATTTGTACAAGTGGACCATTAGAGAGTTTTTCCAAGAATCACCAGTCATAGGCCTTATAGTAGCACTTGTTTAGAGTGAAATCTTGGAATTCCGTCGAAAAATCTCTATGTCGACCTACGCACCAAAACAAGAAGGGAACCACACGAAAGGTACATAGGAAGTTAGGGTGGATAGGTTAGACGATGGTAGGATCAATTACATTGCGTTCCCCAACCGTTAATATATGTTTCTAGATATGACATTAGGGGATGCTGGCGCTGATTTTCAGCTTGAACTCAAAACAAAGAGAAGTTTCCAATCCGGCTATAGGATCAAATGCCGGTTGTGGAATCAAATGCCTCACCACTAGAGAACCTAAATTTGAAGAAGTGGACCATTTGAGAGTTTTTCTAAGAATCACTTGTCATAGGCCTCAAAGTAGCACTTGTTTAGAGTGAAATCTTGGAATTCTGTCAAAAATCACTATGTCGACCTACGTACCGAAACAAGAAGGGGAACGACACGAAAGGTACAGAGGAAGTTAGGGTGGATAGGATAGACGATGGTAGGATCAATTACATTGCGTTCCCCAACCGTTAATATATGTTTCTAGATGTGACATTAGGGGATCTTGCTGGCGCTGATTTCAGCGAACTCAAAATAAAGAGAAGTTTCCAATCCGGCAATAGAATCGAGCTAGACTTTTTCGCGGTTGTGGAATCAAATGGTTCACCCTAGAGAACCTAAATTTGAACAAGTGGACCATTAGAGAGTTTTTCCAAGAATCACCTGTCATAGGCCTCAAAGTAGCACTTGTTTAGAGTGAAATCTTTGAATTCCGTCAAAAATCTATACGTCGACCTACGTACCGAAACAAGAAGGGGAACGACACGAAAGGAACATAGGAAGTTAGGGTGGATAGGTTAGACAATGCTACATTGCGTTCGTTCCCCAACCGTTAATATATGTTTCTAGATGTGACATTAGGGGATATGCTGGGCGCTGATTTCAGCGAACTCAAAATAAAGAGAAGTTTCCAATCCGGCAATAGAATCGAGCTAGACTTTTACGCGGTTGTGGAATCAAATGGTTCATCTTAGAGAACCTAAATTTGTACAAGTGGACCATTAGAGAGTTTTTCCAAGAATCACCTGTCATAGGCCTTATAGCAGCACTTGTTTAGAGTCAAATCTTTGAATTCCATCAAAAATCTCCGGGTCGACCTACGTACCGAAACAAGAAGGGGAACGACACGAAAGGTACATAGGAAGTTAGGGTGGATAGGTTAGATGATGGTAGGATCAATTACGTTGCGTTCCCCAACAGTTAGTATATATTTCTGGTTGTGACGTTAGGGTATGCTAGCGCTGATTTCAGCGCGAACTCAAAACAAAGAGAAGTTTTCAATCCGGCTATAGGATCGAGCTAGACTTTTTCGCGGTTGTGGAATCAAATGCCTCACCCTAGAGAACCTAAATTTGAACAAGTGGACCATTAGAGAGTTTTTCTAAGAATCACTTGTCATAGGCCTCAAAGTAGCACTTGTTTAGAGTGAAATCTTGGAATTCCGTCAAAAATGTCTATATGCCGAAATACGCACCGAAAAACAAGAAGGGGAACGACACGAAAGATACATAGGAAGTTAGGGTGGATAGGTTAGACGATGGTAGGATCAATAACATTGCGTTCCCCAACCGTTAATATATGTTTCTAGACGTGACATTAGGAACTGCTGGCGCTGATTTCACCGCGAACTTAAAACAAAGAGAACTTTCCAATCCGGCTATAGGATCGAGCTTGACTTTTTTTCACGGTTGTGGAATCAAATGCCTCATCCTAGAGAACCTAAATTTCAACAAGTGGACCATTAGAGAGTTTTTTCGAAGAATCACGTGTCATAGGCCTCAAAGTAGCACTTGTTTAGAGTGAAATCTTGGAATTCCGTCGAAAAATCTCTATGTCGACCTACGCATCGAAACAAGAAGGGGAACAACACTAAAGGAACATAGGAAGTTAGGGTGGATAGGTTAGATGATGGTAGGATCAATTACATTGCGTTCCCCCAACGTTAATATATATTTCTGGTTGTGACGTTAGGGTATGCTAGCGCTGATTTCAGCGCGAACTCAAAACAAAGAGAAGTTTTCAATCCGGCTATAGGATCGAGCTAGACTTTTTCGCGGTTGTGGAATCAAATGCCTCACCCTAGAGAACCTAAATTTGAACAAGTGGACCATTAGAGAGTTTTTCTAAGAATCACTTGTCATAGGCCTCAAAGTAGCACTTGTTTAGAGTGAAATCTTTGAATTCCCGTCAAAAATCTCTATGTCGACCTACGCATCAAAAAACAAGAAGGGGAACGACACGAAAGATACATAGGAAGTTAGGGTGGATAGGTTAGACGATGGTAGGATCAATAACATTGCATTCCCCAACCGTTAATATATGTTTCTAGACGTGACATTAGGGACTGCGGGCGCTGATTTCACCGCGAACTTAACACAAAGAGAAGTTTCCAATCTGGCTATAGGATCGAGCTTGACTTTTTCACGGTTGTGGAATCAAATGCCTCATCCTAGAGAACCTAAATTTCAACAAGTGGACCATTAGAGAGTTTTTCGAATAACAACGTGTCATAGGCCTCAAAGCAGCACTTGTTTAGAGTGAAATCTTGGAATTCCGTCGAAAATCTCTATGTCGACCTACGTACCGAAACAAGAAGGGGAACAACACGAAAGGTACATAGGAAGTTAGGGTGGATGGGTTAGATGATGGTAGGATCAATTACATTGCATTCCCCAACCGTTAATATATGTTTCTAGATGTGACATTAGGGACTGCTGGCGCTGATTTCAGCGCGAACTCAAAACAAAGAGAAGTTTCCAATCCTGCTATAGGATCGAGCTAGACTTTTTCACGGTTGTAGAATCAAATGCCTCAGCCTAGAGAACCTAAATTTGAAGAAGTGGACCATTTGAGAGTTTTTCTAAGAATCACTTGTCATAGGCCTCAAAGTAGCACTTGTTTAGAGTGAAATCTTGGAATTCTGTCAAAAATCTCTATGTCGACCTACGCATCGAAACAAGAAGAGGAACAACACGAAAGGTACATAGGAAGTTAGGGTGGATAGGTTAGACGATGGTAGGATCAATTACATTGCGTTTCCCCAACCGTTAATATATGTTTCTAGATGTGACATTAGGGGATCGGCGGGCGCTGATTTCAGCGAACTCAAAATAAAGAGAAGTTTCCAATCCGGCAATAGAATCGAGCTAGACTTTTACGCGGTTGTGGAATCAAATGGTTCATCTTAGAGAACCTAAATTTGTACAAGTGGACCATTAGAGAGTTTTTCCAAGAATCACTTGTCATAGGCCTTATAGCAGCACTTGTTTAGAGTGAAATCTTGGAATTCTGTCGAAAATCTCTATGTCGACCTACGTACCGAAACATGAAGGAGAACGACACGAAAGGTACATAGGAAGTTAGGGTGGATAGGTTAGACGATGGTAGGATCAATTACATTGCGTTCCCCAACCGTTAGTTTATATTTCTGGTTGTGACGTTAGGGTATGCTGGCGCTGATTTCAGCGCGAACTCAAAACAAAGAGAAGTTTTCAATCCGGCAATAGGATCGAGCTAGACTTTTTCGCGGTTGTGGAATCAAATGCCTCAGCCTAGAGAACCTAAATTAGAAGAAGTGGACCATTTGAGAGTTTTTCTAAGAATCACTTGACATAGGCCTCAAAGTAGCACTTGTTTAGAATGAAATCTTGGAATTTCGTCAAAAATCTCTATGTCGACCTACGTACCGAAAAACAAGAAGGGAACAACACGAAAGGTACATAGGAAGTTAGGGTGGATAGGTTAGACGATGGTAGGATCAATTACATTGCGTTCCCCAACCGTTAGTTTATATTTCTAGTTGTGACGTTAGGGTATCTTTGGCGCTGATTTCAGCGCGAACTCAAAACAAAGAGAAGTTTTCAGTCCGGCTACAGGATCGAGCTAGACTTTTTCACGGTTGTGGAATCAAATGCCTCAGCCTAGAGAACCTAAATTAGAAGAAGTGGACCATTTGAGAGTTTTTCTAAGAATCACTTGTCATAGGCCTCAAAGTAGCACTTGTTTAGAGTGAAATCTTGGAATTCCGTCAAAAATCTCTATGTCGACCTACGTACCGAAACAAGAAGGGGAACAACACGAAAGGTACATAGGAAGTTAGGGTGGATAGGTTAGACGATGGTAGGATCAATTACATTGCGTTCCCCAACCGTTAATATATGTTTCTAGATGTGACATTAGGGGATCGGCGGGCGCTGATTTCAGCGCGAACTCAAAATAAAGAGAAGTTTCCAATCCGGCAATAGAATCGAGCTAGACTTTTTCACGGTTGTGGAATCAAATGGTTCACCCTAGAGAACCTAAATTTGAAGAAGTGGACCATTTGAGAGTTTTTCTAAGAATCACTTGTTATAGGCCTCAAAGTAGCACTTGTTTAGAGTGAAATCTTGGAATTTTTTAAAAATCTCTATGTCGACCTACGCATCGAAACAAGAAGGGGAACAACACCTAAAGGTAAATAGGAAGTTAGGGTGGATAGGTTAGACGATGGTAGGATCGATTACATTGCATTCCCCAACCGTTAATATATGTTTCTAGATGTGACATTAGGGACTGCTGGCGCTGATTTCAGCGCGAACTCAAAATAAAGAGAAGTTTCCAATCCGGCAATAGAATCGAGCTAGACTTTTTTCACGGTTGTGGAATCAAATGCCTCAGCCTAGAGAACCTAAATTTGAAGAAGTGGACCATTTGAGAGTTTTTCTAAGAATCACTTGTCATAGGCCTCAAAGTAGCACTTGTTTAGAGTGAAATCTTTGAATTTTTTTAAAAATCTCTCTATGTCGACCTACGCACCGAAACAAGAAGGGAACAACACGAAAGGTAAATAGGAAGTTAGGGTGGATAGGTTAGACGATGGTAGGATCAATTACATTGCATTCCCCAACCGTTAATATATGTTTCTAGATGTGACATTAGGGATGCGGGCGCTGATTTCAGCGCGAACTCAAAATAAAGAGAAGTTTCCAATCCGGCAATAGAACCGAGCTAGACTTTTACGCGGTTGTGGAATCAAATGGTTCATCTTAGAGAACCTAAATTTGTACAAGTGGACCATTAGAGAGTTTTTCCAAGAATCACCTGTCATAGGCCTTATAGCAGCACTTGTTTAGAGTGAAATCTTGGAATTCTGTCGAAAATCTCTATGTCGACCTACGTAGCGAAACATGAAGGAGAACGACGAAAGGTACATAGGAAGTTAGGGTGGATAGGTTAGACGATGGTAGGATCAATTACATTGCGTTCCCCAACCGTTAGTTTATATTTCTGGTTGTGACGTTAGGGTATGCTGGCGCTGATTTCAGCGCGAACTCAAAACAAAGAGAAGTTTTCACTCCGGCTACAGGATCAAGCTAGACTTTTTCACGGTTGTGGAATCAAATGCCTCAGCCTAGAGAACCTAAATTAGAAGAAGTGGACCATTTGAGAGTTTTTCTAAGAATCACTTGTCATAGGCCTCAAAGTAGCACTTGTTTAGAATGAAATCTTGGAATTCTGTCAAAAATCTCTGTGTCGACCTACGTACCGAAACAAGAAGGGGAACAACACGAAAGGTACATAGGAAGTTAGGGTGGATAGGTTAGACGATGGTAGGATCAATTACATTGCGTTCCCCAACCGTTAGTTTATATTTCTGGTTGTGACGTTAGGGTATGCTGGCGCTGATTTCAGCGCGAACTCAAAACAAAGAGAAGTTTTCAGTCCGGCTACAGGATCGAGCTAGACTTTTTCACGGTTGTGGAATCAAATGCCTCAGCCTAGAGAACCTAAATTAGAAGAAGTGGACCATTTGAGAGTTTTTCTAAGAATCACTTGTCATAGGCCTTAAAGTAGCACTTGTTTAGAGTGAAATCTTGGAATTCTGTCAAAAATCTCTGTGTCGACCTACGTACCGAAACAAGAAGGGGAACAACACGAAAGGTACATAGGAAGTTAGGGTGGATAGGTTAGACGATGGTAGGATCAATTACATTGCGTTCCCCAACCGTTAATTATGTTTCTAGATGTGACGTTAGGGTATGCTGGCGCTGATTTCAGCACGAACTCAAAACAAAGAGAAGTTTTCAATCCGGCTATAGGATCGAGCTAGACTTTTTCACGGTTGTGGAATCAAATGCCCTCCCTAGAGAACCTAAATTTGAAGAAGTGGACCATTTGAGAGTTTTTCTAAGAATCACTTGTCATAGGCCTCAAAGTAGCACTTGTTTAGAGTGAAATCTTGGAATTCTGTCAAAAATCTCTATGTCGACCTACGTACCGAAACAAGAAGGGGAACAACACGAAAGGTACATAGGAAGTTAGGGTGGATAGGTTAGACGATGGTAGGATCAATTACATTGCGTTCCCCAACCGTTAGTTTATATTTCTGGTTGTGACGTTAGGGTATCCGGCGCTGATTTCAGCACGAACTCAAAACAAAGAGAAGTTTTCAATCCGGCTATAGGATCGAGCTAGACTTTTTCACGGTTGTGGAATCAAATGCCTCAGCCTAGAGAACCTAAATTTGAAGAAGTGGACCATTTGAGAGTTTTTCTAAGAATCACTTGTCATAGGCCTCAAAGTAGCACTTGTTTAGAGTGAAATCTTGGAATTCTGTAAAAATCTCTATGTCGACCTACGCATCAAAACAAGAAGGGGAACAACACGAAAGGTACATAGGAAGTTAGGGTGGATAGGTTAGACGATGGTAGGATCAATTACATTGCGTTCCCCAACCGTTAATATATGTTTCTAGATGTGACATTAGGGATCTGGGCGCTGATTTCAGCGAACTCAAAATAAAGAGAAGTTTCCAATCCGGCAATAGAATCGAGCTAGACTTTTTCACGGTTGTGGAATCAAATGCCTCAGCCTAGAGAACCTAAATTTGAAGAAGTGGACCATTTGAGAGTTTTTCTAAGAATCACTTGTCATAGGCCTCAAAGTAGCACTTGTTTAGAGTGAAATCTTTGAATTTTTTTTAAAAATCTCTATGTCGACCTACGCATCGAAACAAGAAGGGGAACAACACGAAAGGTAAATAGGAAGTTAGGGTGGATAGGTTAGACGATGGTAGGATCAATTACATTGCATTCCCCAACCGTTAATATATGTTTCTAGATGTGACATTAGGGAATTTGTTGGCGCTGATTTCAGCCTTGAACTCAAAACAAAGAGAAGTTTCCAATCCGGCTATAGGATCGAGCTAGACTTTTTTTCACGGTTGTGGAATCAAATGCCTCAGCCTAGAGAACCTAAATTTGAACAAGTGGACCATTTGAGAGTTTTTCTAAGAATCACTTGTCATAGGCCTCAAAGTAGCACTTGTTTAGAGTTAAATCTTGGAATTCGTCAAAAATCTCTATGTCGACCCACGCACCGAAACAACAAGAGGAACAACACAAAAGGTACATAGGAAGTTAGGGTGGATAGGTTAGACGATGGTAGGATCAATTACATTGCGTTCCCCAACCGTTAATATATGTTTCTAGATGTGACATTAGGGGATCTGGCGCTGATTTCAGCGCGAACTCAAAACAAAGAGAAGTTTCCAATCCGGCAATAGAATCGAGCTAGACTTTTTTCACGGTTGTGGAATCAAATGGTTCATCCTAGAGAACCTAAATTTGAACAAGTGGACCATTAGAGAGTTTTTCTAAGAATCACTTGTCATAGGCCTCAAAGTAGCACTTGTTTAGAGTGAAATCTTTGAATTCCGTCAAAAATCTCTATACGTCGAAACCTACTAAAGATACATAGGAAGTTAGGGTGGATAGGTTGGTAGGAGAAACAAGAAGGGGAACAACACAAAAGGATACATAGGAAGCTTGACTTTTAGGGTGGATAGGTTAGAGACGATGGTAGGATCAATAACATTGCATTCCCCAACCGCTTAAAAATATATGTTTCTAGATGTGATGATTAGGATCAATTACATTGCATTCCCCAACCGCTGATTTCTAGCGCGAACTCAAAACAAAGAGAAGTTTCCAATCCGGCTATAGGATCGAGCTAGACTTTTTTCACGGTTGTGGAATCAAATGCCTCATCCTAGAGAACCTAAATTTGAACAAGTGGACCATTTGAGAGTTTTTCTAAGAATCACTTGTCATAGGCCTCAAAGTAGCACTTGTTTAGAGTGAAATCTTTGAATTCTGTCAAAAATCTCTATGTCGACCTACGTACCGAAACAAGAAGGGGAACAACACAAAAGGTACATAGGAAGTTAGGGTGGATAGGTTTGATGGTAGGATCGAAATTACATTGCGTTCCCCAACCGTTAATATATGTTTCTAGATGTGACATTAGGAACTGCCGGCGCTGATTTCAGCGCGAACTCAAAATAAAGAGAAGTTTCCAAACCGGCAATAGAATCGAGCTAGACTTTTTCGCGGTTGTGGAATCAAATGGTTCATCTTAGAGAACCTAAATTTGTACAAGTGGACCATTAGAGAGTTTTTTCAAGAATCACCTGTCATAGGCCTTATAGCAGCACTTGTTTAGAGTCAAATCTTTGAATTCCATCGAAAATCTCTAGGGTGGATAGGGTCGACCTACACGCGCCGAAACAAGGGGAACGACACGAAAGGTACATAGGAAGTTAGGGTGGATAGGTTAGACGATGGTAGGATCAATTACGTTGCGTTCCCCCAACAGTTAGTATATATTTCTGTTTGTGACGTTAGGGTATGCTTAGCGCTGATTTCAGCGATGGTAGGAACTCAAAAGTAAAGAGAAGTTAAAGAGAAGTTTTCAATCCGGCTATAGGATCGAAGCTAGACTTTTTCACGGTTGTGGAATCAAATGCCTCACCCTAGAGAACCTAAATTTGAACAAGTGGACCATTAGAGAGTTTTTCTAAGAATCACTTGTCATAGGCCTCAAAGTAGCACTTGTTTTGAGTGAAATCTTTGAATTCCGTCAAAAATCTCTATGTCGACCTGCGTACCGAAACAAGAAGGGGAACGACACGAAAGGTACATAGGAAGTTAGGGTGGATAGGTTAGACGATGGTAGGATCAATTACATTGCGTTCCCCAACCGTTAAATATATGTTTCTAGATGTGGCATTAGGGGACTGCTGGCGCTGATGATTTCAGCGCGAACTCTAAACAAAGAGAAGTTTCCAATCCGGCTATAGGATCGAGCTAGACTTTTTTCACGGTTGTGGAATCAAATGCCTCACCCTAGCGAACCTAAATTTGAACAAGTGGACCATTAGAGAGTTTTTCAAGAATCACTGTCATAGGCCTCAAAGTAGCACTTATTTAGAGTGAAATCTTTGAGTTCCGTCGAAAAATCTCTATGTCGAACACAACGTCTACCGAAACAAGAAGGGGAAAGACACGAAAGGTACATAGGAAGTTAGGGTGGATAGGTTAGACAATGGTAGGATCAATTACATTGCGTTCCCCAACCGTTAATATATGTTTCCAGATGTGACATTAGGGATTGCTGGCGCTGATTTCAGCGCGAACTCAAAACAAGGAGAAGTTTCCAATCCGGCTATAGGATCGAGCTATACTTTTTCGCGGTTGTGGAATCAAATGCCTCACCCTAGAGAACCTAAATTTGAACAAGTGGGCCATTAGAGAGTTTTTCTAAGAATCACATGTCATCGGTCTCAAAGTAGCACTTGTTTAGAGTGAAATCTTTGAATTCCGTAAAAAATCTCTATGTCGACCTGCGTACCGAAACAAGAAGCGGAACGACACGAAAGGTACATAGGAAGTTAGGGTGGATAGGTTAGATGATGGTAGGATCAATTACATTGCGTTCCGCAACCGTAAATATATGTTTCTAGATGTGACATTAGGGACTGCTGGCGCTGATTTCCGCGCGAACTCTAAACAAAGAGAAGTTTCCAATCCGGCTATAGGATCGAGCTAGACTTTTTCACGGTTGTGGAATCAAATGCCTCACCCTAGTGAACCTAAATTTGAACAAGTGGACCATTAGAGAGTTTTTCGAAGAATCACCTGTCATAGGCCTCAAAGTAGCACTTGTTTAGAGTGAAATCTTTGAGTTCCGTCGAAAATCTCTATGTCGACCTGCGTACCGAAACAAGAAGGGGAAAGACACGAAAGGTACATAGGAAGTTAGGGTGGATAGGTTAGACGATGGTAGGATCAATTACATTGCGTTCCCCAACCGTTAATATATGTTTCTAGATGTGACATTGGGGATCGGCCGGGCGCTGATTTCAGCGCGAACTCAAAATAAAGAGAACTTTCCAATCCGGCAATAGAATCGAGCAAGACTTTTTTGCGGTTGTGGAATCAAATGGTTCATCCTAGAGAACCTAAATTTGAACAAGTGGACCATTAGAGAGTTTTTCCAAGAATCTTTGTCATAGGCCTCAAAGTAGCACTTGTTTAGAGTGAAATCTTTGAATTCCGTCAAAAATCTATACGTCGACCTACGTACCGAAACAAGAAGGGGAACGACACGAAAGGAACATAGGAAGTTAGGGTGGATAGGTTAGACAATGCTACATTGCGTTCCCCAACCGTTAATATATGTTTCTAGATGTGACATTAGGGGATGGCCGGGCGCTGATTTCAGCCTTGAACTCAAAATAAAGAGAAGTTTCCAATCAAGCAATAGAATCGAGCTAGACTTTTACGCGGTTGTGGAATCAAATGGTTCATCTTAGAGAACCTAAATTTGTACAAGTGGACCATTAGAGAGTTTTTCCAAGAATCACCTGTCATAGGCCTTATAGCAGCACTTGTTTAGAGTCAAATCTTTGAATTCCATCGAAAATCTCTATGTCGACCTACGTACCGAAACAAGAAGGGGAACGACACGAAAGGTACATAGGAAGTTAGGGTGGATAGGTTAGACGATGGTAGGATCAATTACGTTGCGTTCCCCAACAGTTAGTATATATTTCTGGTTGTGACGTTAGGGTATGCTAGCGCTGATTTCAGCGCGAACTCAAAATAAAGAGAAGTTTTCAATCCGGCTATAGGATCGAGCTAGACTTTTTCGCGGTTGTGGAATCAAATGCCTCACCCTAGAGAACCTAAATTTGAACAAGTGGGCCATTAGAGAGTTTTTCTAAGAATCACTTGTCATCGGCCTCAAAGTAGCACTTGTTTAGAGTGAAATCTTTGAATTCCGTCAAAAATCTCTATGTCGACCTGCGTACCGAAACAAGAAGGGGAACGACACGAAAGGTACATAGGAAGTTAGGGTGGATAGGTTAGATGATGGTAGGATCAATTACATTGCGTTCCCCAACCGTAAATATATGTTTCTAGATGTGACATTAGGGACTGCTGGCGCTGATTTCCGCGCGAACTCTAAACAAAGAGAAGTTTCCAATCCGGCTATAGGATCGAGCTAGACTTTTTCACGGTTGTGGAATCAAATGCCTCACCCTAGAGAACCTAAATTTGAACAAGTGGACCATTAGAGAGTTTTTTCAAGAATCACCTGTCATAGGCCTCAAAGTAGCACTTGTTTAGAGTGAAATCTTTGAGTTCCGTCAAAAAATCTATGTCGACCTGCGTGCGAAACAAGAAGGGAAAGACACGAAAGGTACATAGGAAGTTAGGGTGGATAGGTTAGACAATGGTAGGATCAATTACATTGCGTTCCCCAACCATTAATATATATGTTTCTAGATGTGACATTGGGGACTTTTTGGGGTGCTGATTTCAGCCGAACTCAAAATAAAGAGAAGTTTCCAATCCGGCAATAGAATCGAGCTAGACTTTTTCGCGGTTGTGGAATCAAATGGTTCATCCTAGAGAACCTAAATTTGAACAAGTGGACCATTATAGAGTTTTTCCAAGAATCACCTGTCATAGGCCTCAAAGTAGCACTTGTTTAGAGTGAAATCTTTGAATTCCGTCAAAAATCTATACGGGTCGACCTACGCATTAAAAACAAGAAGGGAATGACACGAAAGGAACATAGGAAGTTAGGGTGGATAGGTTAGACAATGCTACATACGTTGCGTTCCCTAACCGTTAATATATGTTTCTAGATGTGACATTAGGGTATGCTGGCGCTGATTTCAGCCTAGCGAACTCAAAGTAAAGAGAAGTTTCCAATCAAGCAATAGAATCGAGCTAGACTTTTTCGTGGTTGTGGAATGAAATGGTTCATCTTAGAGAACCTAAATTTGTACAAGTGGACCATTAGAGAGTTTTTCAAGAATCACCTGTCATAGGCCTTAAAGCAGCACTTGTTTAGAGTCAAATCTTTGAATTCCAAAAAAATCTCCGGGTCGACCTACGTATGCGAAACAAGAAGGGGAACGACACGAAAGGTACATAGGAAGTTAAGGTGGATAGGTTAGACGATGGTAGGATCAATTAACATTGCGTTCCCCAACAGTTAGTATATATTTCTAGTTGTGACGTTAGGGTATGCTAGCGCTGATTTCAGCGCGAACTCAAAATAAAGAGAAGTTTTCAATCCGGCTATAGGATCGAGCTAGACTTTTTCGCGGTTGTGGAATCAAATGCCTCACCCTAGAGAACCTAAATTTGAACAAGTGGACCATTAGAGAGTTTTTCTAAGAATCACTTGTCATAGGCCTCAAAGTAGCACTTGTTTAGAGTGAAATCTTTGAATTCCGTCAAAAATATCTATCTCGACCTACGTACCGAAACAAGAAGGGGAACGACACGAAAGGAACACAGGAAGTTAGGGTGGATAGGTTAGACGATGGTAGGATCAATTACATTGCGTTCCCCAACCGTTAATATATGTTTCTAGATGTGACATTAGGGACTGCTGGCGCTGATTTCAGCGCGAACTCAAAACAATGAGAAGTTTCCAATCCGGCTATTGGATCGAGGTAGACTTTTTCACGGTTGTGGAATCAAATGCCTCAGCCTAGAGAACCTAAATTTGAAGAAGTGGACCATTTGAGAGTTTTTCTAAGAATCACTTGTCATAGGCCTCCAAGTAGCAACTTGTTTAGAGTGAAATCTTGGAATTATGTCAAAAATCTCTATGTCGGCCTACGTACCGAAACAAGAAGGGGAACAACACGAAAGGAACATAGGAAGTTAGGGTGGATAGGTTAGACGATGGTAGGATCAATTACATTGCGTTCCCCAACCGTTAATATATGTTTCTAGATGTGACATTAGGGACTGCTGGCGCTGATTTCAGCGCGAACTCAAAGTAAAGAGAAGTTTCCAATCCGGCAATAGAATCGAGCTAGACTTTTACGCGGTTGTGGAATCAAATGGTTCATCTTAGAGAACCTAAATTTGTACAAGTGGACCATTAGAGAGTTTTTCCAAGAATCACCAGTCATAGGCCTTATAGCAGCACTTGTTTAGAGTGAAATCTTGGAATGCCGTCGAAAATCTCTATGTCGACCTACGTACCGAAACAAGAAGGGGAACGACACGAAAGGTACATAGGAAGTTAGGGTGGATAGGTTAGACGATGGTAGGATCAATTACATTGTGTTCCCCAACCGTTAGTATATATTTCTGGTTGTGACGTTAGGGTATGCTAGCGCTGATTTCAAAGCGAACTCAAAACAAAGAGAAGTTTTCAATCCGGCTATAGGATCGAGCTAGACTTTTTACGCGGTTGTGGAATCAAATGGTTCATCTTAGAGAACCTAAATTTGTACAAGTGGACCATTAGAGAGTTTTTCCAAGAATCACCTTGTCATAGGCCTTATAGCAGCACTTGTTTAGAGTGAAATCTTGGAATGCCGTCGAAAAATCTCTATGTCGACCTACGCATCGAAACAAGATGGGGAACCAACACGAAAGGTACATAGGAAGTTAGGGTGGATAGGTTAGACGATGGTAGGATCAATTACATTGCGTTCCCCAACCGTTAATATATGTTTCTAGATATGACATTAGGGTATCTGGCGCTGATTTCAGCGCGAACTCAAAACAAAGAGAAGTTCCCAATAGGATCGGCTACTTTTTTCACGGTTAGGAATCAAATGCCTCAGCCTAGAGAACCTAAATTTGAAGAAGTGGACCATTTGAGAGTTTTTCTAAGAATCACTTGTCATAGGCCTCAAAGTAGCACTTGTTTAGAGTGAAATCTTGGAGTTCTGTCAAAAATCTCTGTGTCGACCTACGTACCGAAACAAGAAGGGGAACAACATGAAAGGTACATAGGAAGTTAGGGTGGATAGGTTAGACGATGGTAGGATCAATTACATTGCGTTCCCCAACCGTTAATATATGTTTCTAGATGTGACATTAGGGGTATGCTGGCGCTGATTTCAGCGCGAACTCAAAATAAAAAGAGAAGTTTCCAATCCGGCAATAGAATCGAGCTAGACTTTTTTCACGGTTGGGGAATCAAATGGTTCGGCCCTAGAGAACCTAAATTTGAACAAGTGGACCATTAGAGAGTTTTTCCAAGAATCACTTGTCATAGGCCTCAAAGTAGCACTTGTTTAGAGTGAAATCTTTGAATTCCGTCAAAAAAATCTATATGTCGACCTACGTGCGAAACAAGAAGGGGAATGACACGAAAGGAACATAGGAAGTTAGGGTGGATAGGTTAGGCGATGGTAGGATGATTACATTGCGTTCCCAAACCGTTAATATATGTTTCTAGATGTGACATTAGGGATCTCTTGGCGCTGATTTCAGCGCGAACTCAAAATAAAGAGAAGTTTCCAATCCGGCAATAGAATCGAGCTAGACTTTTTCGCGGTTGTGGAATCAAATGGTTCATCTTAGAGAACCTAAATTTGAACAAGTGGACCATTAGAGAGTTTTTTCAAGAATCACATGTCATAGGCCTTATAGCAGCACTTGTTTAGAGTCAAATCTTTGAATTCCATCAAAAATCTCTATGTCGACCTACGTCAAAAAACAAGAAGGGGGAACGACACGAAAGGTACATAGGAAGTTAAGGTGGATAGGTTAGACGATGGTAGGATCAATTACATTGCGTTCCCCAACCGTTAGTATATATTTCTAGGTTGTGACGTTAGGGTATGCTTGGCGCTGATTTCAGCGCGAACTCAAAACAAAGAGAAGTTTTCAATCCGGCTATAGGATCGAGCTAGACTTTTTCACGGTTGTGGAATCAAATGCCTCACCCTAGAGAACCTAAATTTGAACAAGTGGACCATTAGAGAGTTTTTCTAAGAATCACTTGTCATAGGCCTCAAAGTAGCACTTGTTTAGAGTGAAATCTTTGAATTCCGTCAAAAATATCTATCTCGACCTACGCATCGAAACAAGAAGGGGAACGACACCGAAAGGAACATAGGAAGTTAGGGTGGATAGGTTAGACGATGGTAGGATCAATTACATTGCGTTCCCCAACCGTTAATATATGTTTCTAGATGTGACATTAGGGGAACTGCTGGCGCTGATTTCAGCGCGAACTCAAAATAAAGAGAAGTTTCCAATCCGGCAATAGGATCGAGGTAGACTTTTTCACGGTTGTGGAATCAAATGTTCATCCTAGAGAACCTAAATTTGAAGAAGTGGACCATTTGAGAGTTTTTCTAAGAATCACTTGTCATAGGCCTCAAAGTAGCAACTTGTTTAGAGTGAAATCTTGGAATTCCGTCAAAAATCTCTATGTCGACCTACGCATCGAAACAAGAAGGGGAACAACACGAAAAAGGAACATAGGAAGTTAGGGTGGATAGGTTAGACAATGCTACATTGCGTTCCCCAACCGTTAATATATGTTTCTAGATGTGACATTAGGGGACTGCCGGAGCTGATTTCAGCCGCGAACTCAAAATAAAGAGAAGTTTCCAATCCGGCAATAGAATCGAGCTAGACTTTTACGCGGTTGTGGAATCAAATGGTTCATCTTAGAGAACCTAAATTTGTACAAGTGGACCATTAGAGAGTTTTTCCAAGAATCACCTGTCATAGGCCTTATAGCAGCACTTGTTTAGAGTGAAATCTTGGAATTCCGTCGAAAAAATCTCTATGTCAACCTACGTACAAAAAACAAGAAGGGGAATGACACGAAAGGTACATAGGAAGTTAGGGTGGATAGGTTAGACGATGGTAGGATCAATTACGTTGCGTTCCCCAACCGTTAGTATATATTTCTGGTTGTGACGTTAGGGTATGCTGGCGCTGATTTCAGCGCGAACTCAAAACAAAGAGAAGTTTTCAATCCGGCTATAGGATCGAGCTAGACTTTTTACGCGGTTGTGGAATCAAATGGTTCATCCTAGAGAACCTAAATTTCAACAAGTGGACCATTAGAGAGTTTTTCCAAGAATCACGTGTCATAGGCCTTATAGCAGCACTTGTTTAGAGTGAAATCTTTGAATGCCGTCAAAAATCTCTATGTCGACCTACGTACCAAAAAACAAGAAGGGGGAACGACACGAAAGGTACATAGGAAGTTAGGGTGGATAGGTTAGACGATGGTAGGATCAATTACATTGCGTTCCCCAACCGTTAATATATGTTTCTAGATATGACATTAGGGATCGGCCTGGCGCTGATTTCAGCGCGAACTCAAAACAAAGAGAAGTTTCCAATCCGGCTATAGGATCGAGCTAGACTTTTTCACGGTTGTGGAATCAAATGCCTCACCTAGAGAACCTAAATTTGAAGAAGTGGACCATTAGAGAGTTTTTCTAAGAATCACTTGTCATAGGCCTCAAAGTAGCACTTGTTTAGAGTGAAATCTTTGAATTCCGTCAAAAATCTCTATGTCGACCTGCGTACCGAAACAAGAAGGGGAACGACACGAAAGGTACATAGGAAGTTAGGGTGGATAGGTTAGACGATGGTAGGATCAATTACATTGCGTTCCCCAACCGTTAATATATGTTTCTAGATGTGACATTAGGGACTGCTGGCGCTGATTTCAGCGTGAACTCAAAATAAAGAGAAGTTTCCAATCCGGCAATAGAATCGAGCTAGACTTTTTCGCGGTTGTGGAATCAAATGGTTCATCCTAGAGAACCTAAATTTGAACAAGTGGACCATTAGAGAGTTTTTCCAAGAATCACCTGTCATAGGCCTCAAAGTAGCACTTGTTTAGAGTGAAATCTTTGAATTCCGTCAAAAATCTATACGTCGACCTACGTACCGAAACAAGAAGGGGAACGACACAAAAGGAACATAGGAAGTTAGGGTGGATAGGTTAGACAATGCTACATTGCGTTCCCCAACCGTTAATATATGTTTCTAGATGTGACATTAGGGGGGCCGGGCGCTGATTTCAGCGCGAACTCAAAGTAAAGAGAAGTTTCCAATCCGGCAATAGAATCGAGCTAGACTTTTACGCGGTTGTGGAATCAAATGGTTCATCTTAGAGAACCTAAATTTGTACAAGTGGACCATTAGAGAGTTTTTCCAAGAATCACCTGTCATAGGCCTTATAGCAGCACTTGTTTAGAGTCAAATCTTTGAATTCCATAGAAATCTCCGGGTCGACCTACGTACCGAAACAAGAAGGGGAACGACACGAAAGGAACATAGGAAGTTTGGGTGGATAGGTTAGACGATGGTAGGATCAATTACATTGCGTTCCCAACCGTTAATATATGTTTCTAGATGTGACATTAGGGTATGCTAGCGCTGATTTCACCGCGAACTTAAAATAAAGAGAAGTTTTCAATCCGGTTATAGGATCGAGCTAGACTTTTTCACGGTTGTGGAATCAAATGCCTCACCCTAGAGAACCTAAATTTGAACAAGTGGACCATTAGAGAGTTTTTCTAAGAATCACTTGTCATAGGCCTCAAAGCAGTACTTGTTTAGAGTGAAATGTTGGAACTCGGTCGAAAATCTCTATGACGACCTACGTACTGAAACAAGAAGGGGAACAACACGAAAGGTACATTGGAAGTTAGGGTGGAGGGCTAGATGATGGTAGGATCAATTACATTGCGTTCCCCAACAGTTAATATATGTTTCTAGATGTGACATTAGGGACTGGCGGGCGCTGATTTCAGCGAACTCAAAACAAAGAGAAGTTTCCAATCCGGCAATAGGATCGAGCTAGACTTTTTCACGGTTGTGGAATCAAATGGTTCATCATAGAGAACCTAAATTTGAACAAGTGGACCATTTGAGAGTTTTTCCAAGAATCACTTGTCATAGGCCTTATAGCAGCAACTTGTTTAGAGTCAAATCTTTGAATTATGTCAAAATCTCTATGTCGGCCTACGCCGAAACAAGAAGGGGAACGACACGAAAGGAACATAGGAAGTTAGGGTGGATAGGTTAGACAATGGTAGGATCAATTACGTTTGCGTTCCCCAACCGTTAATATATATTTCTAGTTGTGACATTAGGGTATGCTAGAGCTGATTTCAGCGCGAACTCAAAGTAAAGAGAAGTTTTCAATCCGCTATAGGATCGAGCTAGACTTTTTCGCGGTTGTGGAATCAAATGCCTCACCCTAGAGAACCTAAATTTCAACAAGTGGACCATTAGAGAGTTTTTCCAAGAATCACTTGTCATAGGCCTCAAAGTAGCACTTGTTTAGAGTGAAATCTTTGAAATCCGTCAAAAATCTCTATAATGGACCTACGTCTCAAAACAAGAAGGGGAAGCGACACGAAAAGGAACAGGAAGTTAGGGTGGATAGGTTAGACGATGGTAGGATCAATTACATTGCGTTTCCCCAACCGTTAATATATGTTTCTAGATGTGACATTAGGGTATGCTGGCGCTGATTTCAGCTTGAACTCAAAACAAAGAGAAGTTTCCAATCCGCTATAGGATCGAGCTAGACTTTTTTCATGGTTGTGGAATCAAATGCCTCAGCCTAGAGAACCTAAATTTGAACAATGTGGACCATTAGAGAGTTTTTCCAAGAATCACTTGTCATAGGCCTCAAAGTAGCACTTGTTTAGAGTGAAATCTTTGAATTCCGTCAAAAAATCTCTCTATGTCGACCTACGCATCGAGAAACAAGAAGGGGAAACAACATGAAAGGTACATAGGAAGTTAGGGTGGATAGGTTAGGCGATGGTAGGATCAATTACATTGCGTTCCCCAACCGTTAATATATGTTTCTAGATATGACATTAGGGATATGCGGGCGCTGATTTCAGCGCGAACTCAAAATAAAAGAAGTTTCCAATCCGGTAATAGAATCGAGCTAGACTTTTCCGGTTGTGGAATCAAATGGTTCGGCCCTAGAGAACCTAAATTTGAACAAGTGGACCATTTTGAGAGTTTTTCCAAGAATCACTTGTCATAGGCCCTCAAAGTAGCACTTGTTTAGAGTGAAATCTTTGAATTCGTCAAAAAATCTATGTCGACCTACGCATCGAAACAAGAATGGGGAACGACCTAAAGGAACATAGGAAGTTAGGGGGTGGATAGGTTAGACAATGGTAGGATAATTACATTGCGCGCCCCAACCGTTAATATATGTTTCTAGATGTGACATTAGGGATCGGCTGGCGCTGATTTCAGCGCGAACTCAAAAAATAAAGAGAAGTTTCCAATCCGCAATAGAATCGAAGCTAGACTTTTTTCGCGGTTGTGGAATCAAATGCCTCACCCTAGAGAACCTAAATTTGAACAAGTGGACCATTAGAGAGTTTTTCCAAGAATCACCTGTCATAGGCCTAAAAGTAGCACTTGTTTAGAGTGAAATCTTTGAATTCCGTCAAAAATGTCTATGTCGACCTACGTACCGAAAACAAGAAGGGGAAGCGACACGAAAGGAACATAGGAAGTTAGGGTGGATAGGTTACGATGGTAGGATCAATTACATTGTGTTCCCCAACCGTTAGTATATATTTCTAGTTGTGACGTTAGGGATCGGCTTGGCGCTGATTTCAGCAAATATGAACTCAAAACAAAGAGAAGTTTTCAATCCGCTATAGGATCGATCTAGACTTTTTCATGATTTGTGGAATCAAATGGTTCACCCTAGAGAACCTAAATTTGAACAAGTGGACCATTAGAGAGTTTTTCCAAGAATCAGGTTGTCATAGGCCTCAAAGTAGCACTTGTTTAGAGTGAAATCTTTGAATTCCATCAAAAATGTCTATGTCGACCTACGCACCAAAAACAAGAAGGGGAAACGACACGAAAGGATACATAGGAAGTTAGGGTGGATAGGTTAGACGATGGTAGGATCAATAACATTGCGTTCCCCAACCGTTAATATATGTTTCTAGATGTGACATTAGGGGATGCGGGCGCTGATTTCCGCGAACTCTAAAAACAAAGAGAAGTTTTCAATCCGGCTATAGGATGGAGCTAGACTTTTCACGGTTGTGGAATCAAATGCCTCACCCTAGAGAACCTAAATTTGAACAAGTGGACCATTAGAGAGTTTTTCAAGAATCACTTGTCATAGGCCTCAAAGTAGCACTTGTTTAGAGTGAAATCTTTGAATTCCGTCAAAAATCTCTATGTCGACCTACGCACCAAAACAAGAAGGGGAACGACATTTTAAAGGTACATAGGAAGTTTGGGTGGATAGGTTAGACGATGGTAGGATCAATTACATTGCGTTCCCCAACCGTTAATATATGTTTCTAGATGTGACATTAGGGACTGCCGGCGCTGATTTCACGCGAACTCAAAAAATAAAGAGAAGTTTCCAATCCGGTTATAGGATCGAGCTAGACTATTTCACGGTTGTGGAATCAAATGCCTCACCCTAGAGAACCTAAATTTGAACAAGTGGACCATTAGAGAGTTTTTCTAAGAATCACTTGTCATAGGCCTCAAAGTAGCACTTGTTTAGAGTGAAATCTTTGAATTTACGTCAAAAATGTCTATGTCGGCCTACGCATCGAAACAAGAAGGGGAACAACACGAAAAGAAACATAGGAAGTTTGGGTGGATAGGTTAGACGATGGTAGGATCAATTACATTGCGTTCCCCAACCGTTAATATATGTTTCTAGATGTGACATTAGGGGACTGTTGGAGCTGATTTCGCATGAACTCAAAATAAAGAGAAGTTTTCCAATCCGGTTATAGGATCGAGCTAGACTTTTTCACGGTTGTGGAATCAAATGCCTCACCCTAGAGAACCTAAATTTGAACAAGTGGACCATTAGAGAGAGTTTTTCAAGAATCACCTGTCATAGGCCTCAAAGCAGTACTTGTTTAGAGTGAAATGTTGGAATTCGGTCGAAAAATCTCTATGGTCGACCTACGCATCAAAAAACAAGAAGGGGAACAACACCAAAGGTACATTGGAAGTTTGGGTGGATAGGTTAGATGATGGTAGGATCAATTACATTGCGTTCCCCAACAGTTAATATATGTTTCTAGATGTGACATTAGGGACTGCTGGCGCTGATTTCAGCGCGAACTCAAAACAAAGAGAAGTTTCCAATCCGGCAATAGTATCGAGCTAGACTTTTACGCGGTTGTGGAATCAAATGGTTCATCATAGAGAACCTAAATTTGTACAAGTGGACCATTAGAGAGTTTTTCCAAGAATCACCTGTCATAGGCCTTATAGCAGCACTTGTTTAGAGTCAAATCTTTGAATTCCATCGAAAATCTCCGGGTCGACCTGCGTACCGAAACAAGAAGGGGAACGACACGAAAGGTACATAGGAAGTTAGGGTGGATAGGTTAGACCATGGTAGGATCAATTACATTGCGTTCCCCAACCGTTAATATATGTTTCTAGATGTGACATTAGGGATCACCGGGCGCTGATTTCAGCGCGAACTCAAAACAAAGAGAAGTTTCCAATCCGCTATAGGATCGAGTAGACTTTTTCGGTTGTGGAATCAAATGCCTCAGCCTAGAGAACCTAAATTTGAAGAAGTGGACCATTTGAGAGTTTTTCTAAGAATCACTTGTCATAGGCCTCAAAGTAGCACTTGTTTAGAGGAAATCTTGGAATTCTCGTCTAAAATCTCTATGTCGGCCTACGCATCAAAAAACAAGAAGGGGAACAACATGAAAGGTACATAGGAAGTTAGGGTGGATAGGTTAGACGATGGTAGGATCAATTACATTGCGCTCCCCAACGTTTAATATATGTTTCTAGATGTGACATTAGGGATCGGCGGGCGCTGATTTCATGCGAACTCAAAATAAAGAGAAGTTTCCAATCCGTAATAGAATCGAGCTAGACTTTTCGCTGTTGTGGAATCAAATGGTTCGGCCCCTAGAGAACCTAAATTTGAACAAGTGGACCATTAGAGAGTTTTTCCAAGAATCACCCGTCATAGGCCTCAAAGTAGCACTTGTTTAGAGTGAAATCTTTGAATTCTGGTTTAAAAATCTCTATGTCGACCTACGCATCAAAACAAGAAGGGGAATGACACTAAAGGTACATAGGAAGTTAGGGTGGATAGGTTAGACGATGGTAGGATCAATTACGTTGCATTCCCCAACCCGTTAGTATATATTTCTGGTTGTGACGTTAGGGTATCCGGGCGCTGATTTATTGTAACTCAAAACAAGGAGAAGTTTCCAATCCCGCTATAGGATCGAGCTATACTTTTTCGCAGTTGTGGAATCAAATGCCTCACCCTAGAGAACCTAAATTTGAACAAGTGGGCCATTAGAGAGTTTTTCTAAGAATCACTTGTCATAGGCCTCAAAGTAGCACTTGTTTAGAGTGAAATCTTTGAATTCCGGTCAAAAATCTCTAAGTCGACCTACGCATCGAAAAACAAGAAGGGGGGAACGACACTAAAGGTACATAGGAAGTTAGGGTGGATAGGTTAGACGATGGTAGGATCAATTACATTGCGTTCCCCAACAGTAAATATATGTTTCTAGATGTGACATTAGGGGGCGGGCGCTGATTTCAGCGCGAACTCAAAAAAAACAAAGAGAAGTTTTCCAATCCGGCTATAGGATCGAGCTAGCCTTTTTTCACGGTTGTGGAATCAAATGCCTCACCCTAGAGAACCTAAATTTGAACAAGTGGACCATTAGAGAGTTTTTCAAGAATCACTTGTCATAGGCCTCAAAGTAGCACTTGTTTAGAGTGAAATCTTTGAATTCGTCAAAAATCTCTATGTCGACCTACGCGTACGAAACAAGAAGGGAAAGACACGAAAGGTACATAGGAAGTTAGGGTGGATAGGTTAGACGATGGTAGGATCAATTACATTGCGTTCCCCAACCGTTAATATATGTTTCTAGATGTGACATTGGGGATCGGCCGGGCGCTGATTTCAGCTTGAACTCAAAACAAAGAGAAGTTTCCAATCCGGCAATAGAATCGAGCTAGACTTTTTCGCGGTTGTGGAATCAAATGGTTCATCCTAGAGAACCTAAATTTGAACAAGTGGACCATTAGAGAGTTTTTCCAAGAATCACCTGTCATAGGCCTCAAAGTAGCACTTGTTTAGAGTGAAATCTTTGAATTCCGTCAAAAATCTATACGCCGACCTACGTGCATCAAAAACAAGAAGGGGAAACGACACGAAAGGAACATAGGAAGTTAGGGTGGATAGGTTAGACAATGCTACATTGCGTTCCCCAACCGTTAATATATGTTTTTAGGATGTGACATTAGGGGGGCGGCCGGGCGCTGATTTCAGTCTTGAACTCAAAGTAAAGAGAAGTTTCCAATCAAGCAATAGAATCGAGCTAGACTTTTACGCGGTTGTGGAATCAAATGGTTCATCTTAGAGAACCTAAATTTGAACAAGTGGACCATTAGAAAGTTTTTCCAAGAATCACATGTCATAGGCCTTATAGCAGCACTTGTTTAGAGTGAAATCTTGGAATTCTGTCAAACATCTCTATGTCGGCCTACGCAAAAACAAGAAGGGGAACAACACGAAAGGTACATAGGAAGTTAGGGTGGATAGGTTAGGCGATGGTAGGATCAATTACATTGCGTTCCCCAACCGTTAATATATGTTTCTACATTTGACATTAGGGACTCTTTGGCGCTGATTTAGCTTGAACTCAAAATAAAGAGAAGTTTTCCAATCCGCAATAGAATCGAAGCTAGACTTTTCGCGATTTGTGGAATCAAATGGTTCATCCTAGAGAACCTAAATTTGAACAAGTGGACCATTAGAGAGTTTTTCCAAGAATCACTGTCATAGGCCTCAAAGTAGCACTTGTTTAGAGTGAAATCTTTGAATTCCATCAAAAATCTATACGTCGACCTACACGCCAAAACAAGAAGGGGAGCGACACAAAAGGAACATAGGAAGTTAGGGTGGATAGGTTAGACGATGGTAGGATCAATAACATTGCGTTCCCCAACCGTTAATATATGTTTCTAGGTGTGACATTAGGGGGGCTAGCGCTGATTTCACCGCGAACTTAAAAAAAAAAGAGAAGTTTCCAATCCCGCTATAGGATCGAGCTAGACTTTTTCACGGTTGTGGAATCAAATGCCTCACCCTAGAGAACCTAAATTTGAACAAGTGGACCATTAGAGAGTTTTTTAAGAATCACCTGTCATAGGCCTCAAAAAGCACTTGTTTAAAGTGAAATCTTGGAATTCCGTCAAAAATCTCTAGGCCTCAAAAACTTGTTTAGAGTGAAATCTTGGAATTCCGTGAAAATCTCTATGTCGACCATCAGAAACAAGAAGGAACAACATGAAAGGTACATAGGAAGTTAGGGTGGATGGGTTAGATGATGGTAGGATCAATTACATTGCATTCCCCAACCGTTAATATATGTTTCTAGATGTGACATTAGGGATCTTGGCGCTGATTTCATAACTCAAAAAAAACTCAAAACAAAAGAAGTTTCAATCAGGCTATAGGATCAAATGCCTCATCCTAGAGAACCTAAATTTGAAGAAGTGGACCTTTTGAGAGAGTTTTTCTAAGAATCACTTGTCATAGGCCTCAAAGTAGCACTTGTTTAGAGTGAAATCTTGGAATTCTGTCATAAAAATCTCTATGTCGACCTACGTGCAGGGAAACAAGAAGGGGGGAATTTAAAAGGTACATAGGAAGTTTGGGTGGATAGGATAGACGATGGTAGGAACAATTACATTGCGTTCCCCAACCGTTAATATATGTTTCTAGATGTGACATTAGGGATTTCTTTGGCGTTGATTTCGTGCGCGAACTCAAAATAAAGAGAAGTTTCCAATCCAGGCAATAGAATCGAGCTAGACTTTTTCGCGGTTGTGGAATCAAATGGTTCATCCTAGAGAACCTAAATTTGAACAAGTGGACCATTAGAGAGTTTTTCCAAGAATCACCTGTCATAGGCCTCAAAGTAGCACTTGTTTAGAGTGAAATCTTTGCATTAAGGCAAAAAAATCTATACCTCGACCTACACATAGAAACAAACAAAGGGGAACGACACGAAAGGAACATAGGAAGTTAGGGTGGATAGGTTAGACAATGCTACATTGCGTTCCCCAACCCTTAATATATGTTTCTAGATGTGACATTAGGGGCTGGCTGGCGCTGATTTCAATTAGCGAACTCAAAAGTAAAAGAAGTTTCCAATCCGGCAATAGAATCAAGCTAGACTTTTTACGTGGTTGTGGAATCAAATGGTTCATCTTAGAGAACCTAAATTTGTACAAGTGGACCATTAGAGAGTTTTTTCCAAGAATCCTGTCATAGGCCTTATAGCAAAGCACTTGTTTAGAGTCAAATCTTTGAATTCCATCGAAAATCTCTAAGTCGACCTACGTGCAAAAAACAAGAAGGGAACGACACTAAAGGTACATAGGAAGTTAGGGTGGATAGGTTAGATGATGGTAGGATCAATTACGTTGCGTTCCCCAACAGTTAGTATATATTTTACGGTTGTGACGTTAGGGTATGCTAGCGCTGATTTCGATATGAACTCAAAACAAAGAGAAGTTTTTCAATCCGGCTATAGGATCGAGCTAGACTTTTTCGGCGGTTGTGGAATCAAATGCCTCACCCTAGAGAACCTAAATTTGAAGAAGTGGACCATTTGAGAGTTTTTCTAAGAATCACTTGTCATAGGCCTCAAAGTAGCACTTGTTTAGAGTGAAATCTTGAATTCCGTCAAAAATCTCTATGTCGACCTACGTCATAGAAACAAGAAGGGGAACAACACGAAAGGTACATAGGAAGTTAGGGTGGATAGGTTAGACGATGGTAGGATCAATTACATTGCGTTCCCCAACCGTTAATATATGTTTATAGATGTGACATTAGGGACTGGCGCGCTGATTTTCAGCGAACTCAAAACAAAGAGAAGTTTCCAATCTAGGCTATAGGATCAAATGCCTCAGCCTAGAGAACCTAAATTTGAAGAAGTGGACCTTTTGAGAGTTTTTCTAAGAATCACTTGTCATAGGCCTCAAAGTAGCACTTGTTTAGAGTGAAATCTTGGAATTCTGTCAAAAATCTCTATGTCGACCTACGTCAACCAGAAACAAGAAGGGGAACGACACAAAAGGTACATAGGAAGTTAGGGTGGATAGGATAGACGATGGTAGGATCAATTACATTGCGTTCCCCAACCGTTAATATATGTTTCTAGATGTGACATTAGGGATGGCGGGCGTTGATTTCAGCTTGAACTCAAAATAAAGAGAAGTTTCCAATCCGCAATAGAATCGAGCTAGACTTTTTCACGGTTGTGGAATCAAATGGTTCATCCTAGAGAACCTAAATTTGAACAAGTGGACCATTAGAGAGTTTTTCCAAGAATCACCTGTCATAGGCCTCAAAGTACCACTTGTTTAGAGTGAAATCTTTGCATTCCGTCAAAAAAATCTATAGTCGACCTACGTCCAAACAAGAAGGGGAACAACACGAAAGGAACATAGGAAGTTAGGGTGGATAGGTTAGACAATGCTACATTGCGTTCCCCAACCCTTAATATATGTTTCTAGATGTGACATTAGGGGATTGGCGCTGATTTCAGCCGCGAACTCAAAGTAAAGAGAAGTTTCCAATCCAGCAATAGAATCGAGCTAGATTTTTACGCGGTTGTGGAATCAAATGGTTCATCTTAGAGAACCTAAATTTGTACAAGTGGACCATTAGAGAGTTTTTCCAAGAATCACCTGTCATAGGCCTTATAGCAGCACTTGTTTAGAGTCAAATCTTTGAATTCCATCGAAAATCTCCTATGTCGACCTAACGCACTTCAAAACAAGAAGGGGAACGACACGAAAGGTACATAGGAAGTTAGGGTGGACAGGTTAGATGATGGTAGGATCAATTACGTTGCGTTCCCCAACAGTTAGTATATATTTCTGGTTGTGACGTTAGGGTATGCTAGCGCTGATTTCAGCGCGAACTCAAAACAAAGAGAAGTTTTCAATCCGGCTATAGGATCGAGCTAGACTTTTTCGCGGTTGTGGAATCAAATGCCTCACCCTAGAGAACCTAAATTTGAAGAAGTGGACCATTTGAGAGTTTTTCTAAGAATCACGTGTCATAGGCCTCAAAGTAGCACTTGTTTAGAGTGAAATCTTGGAATTCTGTCAAAAATCTCTCTATGTCGACCTACGCATCAAAACAAGAAGGGGAACGACACTAAAGGTACATAGGAAGTTAGGGTGGATAGGTTAGACGATGGAAGGATCAATTACATTGCGGTCCCCAACCGTTAATATATGTTTCTAGATGTGACATTAGGGATCGCTGGCGCCGATTTCAGCGAACTCAAAACAAAGAGAAGTTTCCAATCCGATATAGGATCAAATGCCTAAGCCTAGAGAACCTAAATTTGAAGAAGTGGACCATTTGAGAGTTTTTCTAAGAATCACTTGTCATAGGCCTCAAAGTAGCACTTGTTTAGAGTGAAATCTTGGAATTCCGTCAAAAATCTCTATGTCGACCTACGCATCGAAACAAGAAGGGGAACGACGAAAAAGGTACATAGGAAGTTATGGTGGATAGGATAGACGATGGTAGGATCAATTACATTGCGTTCCCCAACCGTTAATATATGTTTCTAGATGTGACATTAGGATATGCGGGCGCTGATTTCAGCGAACTCAAAATAAAAGAAGTTTCCAATCCGGCAATAGAATCGAGCTAGACTTTTTCGCGGTTGTGGAATCAAATGGTTCATCCTAGAGAACCTAAATTTGAACAAGTGGACCATTAGAGAGTTTTTCCAAGAATCACTGTCATAGGCCTCAAAGTAGCACTTGTTTAGAGTGAAATCTTTGCATTCGGTCAAAAATCTATACGTCGACCTACGCATCAAAAACAAGAAGGGGAGCGACACTAAAGGAACATAGGAAGTTAGGGTGGATAGGTTAGACAATGCTACATTGCGTTCCCCAACCGTTAATATATGTTTCTAGATGTGACATTGGGGATCGGCTTGGCGATTGATTTCAGCGAACTCAAAGTAAAGAGAAGTTTCCAATCCGGCAATAGAATCGAAGCTAGACTTTTTTACGCGGGTTGTGGAATCAAATGGTTCATCTTAGAGAACCTAAATTTGTACAAGTGGACCATTAGAGAGTTTTTCCAAGAATCACCTGTCATAGGCCTTATAGCGACACTTGTTTAGAGTCAAATCTTTGAATTCCATCAAAAATCTCGATGTCGACCTACGTCATCAAAACAAGAAGGGGAACGACACGAAAGGTACATAGGAAGTTAGGGTGGATAGGTTAGATGATGGTAGGATCAATTACGTTGTGTTCCCCAACAGTTAGTATATATTTCTGGTTGTGACGTTAGGGTATGCTAAGCTGATTTCAGCGCGAACTCAAAACAAAGAGAAGTTTTCAATCCGGCTATAGGATCGAGGCTAGACTTTTCGCGGTTGTGGAATCAAATGGTTCATCTTAGAGAACCTAAATTTGTACAAGTGGACCATTAGAGAGTTTTTCCAAGAATCACTTGTCATAGGCCTTATAGCAGCACTTGTTTAGAGTCAAATCTTTGAATTCCATCAAAAATCTATGGTCACCTACGTGCAAAACAAGAAGGGGAAACGACACTAAAGGTACATAGGAAGTTATGGTGGATAGGATAGACGATGGTAGGATCAATTACATTGCGTTCCCCAACCGTTAATATATGTTTCTAGGTGTGACATTAGGGATTTCGGGCGCTGATTTCAGCGAACTCAAAAAAAGAGAAGTTTCCAATCCGCAATAGAATCGAAGCTAGACTTTTTTGTGGTTGTGGAATCAAATGGTTCATCCTAGAGATCCTAAATTTGAACAAGTGGACCATTAGAGAGTTTTTCAAGAATCACCTATCATAGGCCTCAAAGTAGCACTTGTTTAGAGTGAAATCTTTGAATTCGTCAAAAATCTCTAATGGTAGGATCAAGGTTAACAAGGATCAATAACATTCGTTCCCCAACCGTTAATATATGTTTCTAGGTGTGACATTAGGGAGGCGGGCGCTGATTTCAGCGCGAACTCAAAGTAAAGAGAAGTTTCCAATCCGGCAATAGAATCGAGCTAGACTTTTTCGCGGTTGTGGAATCAAATGCCTCACCCTAGAGAACCTAAATTTGAAGAAGTGGACCATTTGAGAGTTTTTCAAGAATCACTTGTCATAGGCCTCAAAGTAGCACTTGTTTAGAGTGAAATCTTGGAATTCTGTCAAAATCTCTCTATGTCGACCTACGTCATTGAAACAAGAAGGGGAACAACACGAAAGGTACATAGGAAGTTAGGGTGGATAGGTTAGACGATGGTAGGATCAATTACATTGCGGTCCCCAACCGTTAATATATGTTTCTAGATGTGAGATTAGGGGCTGGCGCTGATTTCAGCGCGAACTCAAACTAAAGAGAAGTTTCCAATCCGGCAATAGAATCGAGCTAGGTTTTTTCGCGGTTGTGGAATCAAATGGTTCATCCTAGGGAACCTAAATTTGAACAAGTGGACCATTAGAGAGTTTTTCCAAGAATCTTTGTCATAGGCCTCAAAGTAGCACTTGTTTAGAGTGAAATCTTGGAATTACGTCGAAAATCTCTATGTCGAGCCTACGTGCGAAACAAGAAGGGGAACGACACGAAAGGTACATAGGAAGTTTGGGTGGATAGGTTAGACGATGGTAGGATCAATTACGTTGCGTTCCCCAACCGTTAATACATGTTTCTAGATGTGACATTAGGGACTGCTGGCGCTGATTTCAGCGCGAATTCAAAACAAAGAGAAATTTCCCATCCGGCTATAGGATCAAGGTAGACTTTTTCACGGTTGTGGAATCAAATGCCTCAGCCTAGAGAACCTAAATTTGAAGAAGTGGACCATTTGAGAGTTTTTCCAAGAATCACTTGTCATAGGCCTCAAAGTTGCACTTGTTTAGAGTGAAATCTTGGAATTCTGTCAAAAATCTCTATGTCGGCCTACGTACCGAAACAAGAAGGGGAACAACACGAAAGGTACATAGGAAGTTAGGGTGGATAGGTTAGACGATGGTAGGATCAATTACATTGCGTTCCCCAACCGTTAATATATGTTTCTAGATGTGACATTAGGGAATGCTGGCGCTGATGAAGCGCTTGAACTCAAAATAAAAAGAAGTTTCCAATCCGGCAATAGAATCGAGCTAGACTTTTTGGCGGTTATGGAATCAAATGGTTCATCCTAGAGAACCTAAATTTGAACATGTGGACCATTAGAGAGTTTTTCCAAGAATCACTTGTCATAGGCCTCAAAGTAGCACTTGTTTAGAGTGAAATCTTTGCATTCCGTCAAAAATCTATATGCCGACCTATGTAAAAGAAACAAGAAGGGGAGCGACACGAAAGGAACATAGGAAGTTAGGGTTTAGGGTTTAGGGTTTAGGGTGGATAGGTTAGACGATGGTAGGATCAATTACATTGCGTTCCCCAACCGTTAATATATGTTTCTAGATGTGACATTAGGGATCTGCTGGCGCTGATTTCAGCGCGAACTCAAAAATAAAGAGAAGTTTCCAATCCGGCAATAGAATCGAGCTAGACTTTTTACGCGGTTGTGGAATCAAATGGTTCATCTTAGAGATCCTAAATTTGTACAAGTGGACCTTTAGAGAGTTTTTCCTAGAATCCCCTGTCATAGGCCTTATAGCAGCAATTGTTTAGAGTGAAATCTTGAATTCGTCGAAAATCTCTATGTCGACCACGCATCAAAACACAAAGGGGAACGACACGAAAGGTACATAGGAAGTTAGGGTGGATAGGTTAGACGATGGTAGGATCAATTACGTTGCGTTCCCCAATCGTTAGTATATATTTCTGGTTGTGACGTTAGGGTATCTTGGGGCGCTGATTTCAGCTTGAACTCAAAACAAAGAGAAGTTTTCAATCCGCTATAGGATCGAAGCTAGACTTTTTCGCGGTTATGGAATCAAATGGTTCATCCTAGAGAACCTAAATTTGAACATGTGGACCATTAGAGAGTTTTTCCAAGAATCACCTGTCATAGGCCTCAAAGTAGCACTTGTTTAGAGTGAAATCTTTGCATTCCGTCAAAAATCTATACGTCGACCTATGTACCGAAACAAGAAGGGGAACGACACGAAAGGAACATAGGAAGTTAGGGTTTAGGGTTTAGGGTTTAGGGTGGATAGGTTAGACGATGGTAGGATCAATTACATTGCGTTCCATAACCGTTAATATATGTTTCTAGATGTGACATTAGGGGACTGCGGGCGCTGATTTCAGCTTGAACTCAAAATAAAGAGAAGTTTCCAATCCGGCAATAGAATCGAGCTAGACTTTTACGCGGTTGTGGAATCAAATGGTTCATCTTAGAGATCCTAAATTTGTACAAGTGGACCTTTAGAGAGTTTTTCCTAGAATCCCCTGTCATAGGCCTTATAGCAAGCAATTGTTTAGAGTGAAATCTTGGAATTCCGTCGAAAATCTCTATGTCTAACCTACGCATTAAAACACAAAGGGGAGCGACACCTAAAGGTACATAGGAAGTTAGGGTGGATAGGTTAGACGATGGTAGGATCAATTACGTTGCGTTCCCCAATCGTTAGTATATATTTCTGGTTGTGACGTTAGGGTATCTTTGGCGCTGATTTCAGCCAACTCAACTCAAAACAAAGAGAAGTTTTCAATCCGCTATAGGATCGAGCTAGACTTTTTCGCGGTTGTGGAATCAAATCGTCACCCTAGAGAACCTAAATTTGAAGAAGTGGACCATTAGAGAGTTTTTCCAAGAATCACCTATCATAGGCCTTATAGCAGCACTTGTTTAGAGTGAAATCTTTGAATTCCGTCAAAAAAATGTCTATGTCGACCTAGGTACAAAAAAAACAAGAAGGGAACGACACCTAAAGATACATAGGAAGTTAGGTGGATAGGTTAGGCGATGGTAGGATCAATAACATTGCGTTCCCCAACCGTTAATATATGTTTCTAGATGTGAGATTAGGGATGCTGGGCGCTGATTTCACCGCGAACTTAAAACAAAGAGAAGTTTCCAATCCGGCTATAGGATCGAGCTAGACTTTTTTCACGGTTGTGGAATCAAATGCCTCACCCTAGAGAACCTAAATTTGAACAAGTGGACCATTAGAGAGTTTTACGAAGAATCACCTGTCATAGGCCTCAAAGCAGCACTTGTTTAAAGTGAAATCTTGGAATTCGTTAAAAATCTCTATGTCGACCCCCACGCGATCAAAACAAGAAGGGCAACAACACGAAAGGTACATTGGAAGTTAGGGTGGATGGGCTAGATGATGGTAGGATGAATTACATTGCGCGTTGCCCAACCGTTAATATATGTTTCTAGAAGTGACATTAGGGGATTCTTGGCGCTGATTTCAGCGAACTCAAAATAAAGAGAAGTTTCCAATCCGGCAATAGAATCGAGCTAGACTTTTTCGCGGTTGTGGAATCAAATGGTTCATCCTAGAGATCCTAAATTTGAACAAGTGGACCATTAGAGAGTTTTTCCAAGAATCACCTATCATAGGCCTCAAAAAGTAGCACTTGTTTAGAGTGAAATCTTTGAATTCCGTCAAAAATCTCTTTGTCGGCCTACGCATCGAAACAAGAAGGGAACGACTACGAAAAGGAACATAGGAAGTGAGGGTGGATAGGTTAGGCGATGGTTGGATCAATTACATTCGTTCCCCAACCGTTAATATATGTTTCTAGATGTGACATTAGGGGATGCCGGGCGCTGATTTCAGCGAACTCAAAAACAAAGAGAAGTTTCCAATCAGGCTATAGGATCGAGCTAGACTTTTCACGGTTGGGGAATCAAATGCCTCACCCTAGAGAACTTAAATTTGAACAAGTGGACCATTAGAGAGTTTTTCGAAGAATCACCATCATAGGCCCCAAAGCAGCACATGTTTAGAGTGAAATCCTTGAATTCCATCAAAAATTTCATTGTCGACCTACGTATCAAAACAAGAAGGGGCGACCACGAAAGGAACATAGGAAGTTAGGGTGGATAGGTAAGGCGATGGTTGGATCAATTACATTGAGTTCCCCAACCGTTAATATATGTTTCTAGATGTGACATTAGGGATCGCCGGGCGCTGATTTCACCGCCGAACTTAAAACAAAGAGAAGTTTCAATCCGGCTATAGGATCGAGCTAGACTTTTTCACGGTTGTGGAATCAAATGCCTCACCCTAGAGAACCTAAATTTGAACAAGTGGACCAGTAGAGAGTTTTTCGAAGAATCACGGTCATAGGCCCCAAAGCAAGCACTTGTTTAGAGTGAAATCCTTGAATTCCATCAAAAATGTCTTTTGTCGACCTAATGCAGAAACAAGAAGGGGAGCGACATGAAAGGAACATAGGAAGTTAGGGTGGATAGGTTAGGCGATGGTAGGATCAATTACATTGCGTTCTCCAACCGTTAATATATGTTTCCAACAAGTCTACAATCACTATTTTATCAGTTTTGAATTGAGAGATACGGTTGTTGCAACATGGCGTTACTGTGTAGTCTGAAAACCTGAACAGAATCTGTCCAACCCTGTTTTCGACTAAGATAACGGCAGAATCTATGAAAAATTTGTGAACATGAGTTGTAGAGAATTTCATAAGCTTTCCATCCATGTAAGCTATGTATCATTTGGATTCCTGTAGCCTGAACTATGTTCGAAATACTGAGCTGCTGTTACGAAACAATGCCCAGAGTTTTCAGCAACGTTTTTATCTTGTTTAAGATAAATAACTTTGGATTATTCTCTAACCTTTGTGCACATTTGTTACATAACAGATGCCTGCAAGAGGAAGAGGCCGTGGTCGTGGTCGCGGCGCACGAAGAATCGCCGCCGCCCCCACACGTGACTATGGAGCAGCTAATGGCTATGCAAGGACAACTCATGCAAGCCATGATGCAGCGCATGGACAATGAACTGTGGGAGGACCACCACCTGTCCATGTGAGGGACAAACGTGGTGAATTCATGAAGGACACCCTCCGGTGTTCACACGCACGCCTGATCCTCTTGATGCCGACGACCGGGCGAGGACAGGCGGAGAAACTTGGTGAACATCAGCGCAATGCGTGACGACATGGAGAAAGTCCTTTATGGTTACGGTCAACTTAGGGGGCCCGCTCAAGATTGGTGGGATTCCGCCGTGGCTAGCCGTCCCGATGATGCACCCCCAATTACCAGCGGGGAGTTACGTGATAACCCGGTCCAACCACATTCCTCAAGGGGTCATGGAGTTAAAGCGAGGATGAGTTTAGATCTTTGCAGCGAGATCTATGTCGGTGGCTGAATACCGTGACAAGTTCATTCAGCTGTCACGTTATTCTCGGAGATGTGGCCACGAGACTCGACAAGCAACGTAAACTTCTGAAGGGTGCATGATGATCTTCGCCGCAGTTAGTCTCCAACACCTACCCTAACTTCCAAGCCCTAGTGAACCGCGCCATTGTGACAGACAATGAGCGCAAGAGTATTGAAGCTTAAGAAGAGGAAGTTTCGAGGATAGGGCTTCAGGCGGTGGTTCTCGTCCTCGTTTCAACCAGCGGCGGGGTTATCGGCCCGGAGGAGCCAAGGGACAGCCCAACCGGTGGGAATCGTGGTCAGGAACTTCCGGAAGAATCAGAACTTCTAGAAGAATCAGGAACTTCCCGGCGCCCACCTTTCAGCCAGTCTAGCTACCCGGCACCACGTCGGGAGCACCCAACAATGTGAAGAGTGGCGCCTCCAACAAGAGCAATGCTTGTTTTGAATGTGGAGAGGTTGGACACTACTCCTATCATTGTCCCAAGAAGCGTAAACCGCACGGTCCCTCCGAGGAACAATGCTCGCCCCCCACACCGCAAAGGTCAACCGGATAGTCATTGAAGCTGCCCAGAGACACCAGGAGTTATGCTTGGTAACGTTCTACATCAACTCAGTCCCTGCTACCGTACTTTTCGATTCAAGGTGCCGCATTGTTTCATTGCACACTCATTCATTAGACAACATAGTACACCCCTTCGAGCACTTAAAAACACCATGTTAGTCAATTCACCTGGTGGGGAAATGCAAGCAAATCTCTTTTGTCCCTCTGTTCAGCTCTCTTTAAGGGGGGTAGTGTTTGAAGTGGACCCTATAGTGTTGAGAACATCCGGGATTGATCTCATCTTGGGTATGAATTGGATGATGAAGTATGAAGCTAATGTTAAGTGTGCTGAGAAAGTTGTGGAACTGAAGACACCAAAGGGAGAGATAGTTAGTGTTGATGTTGCATTGCAAGGACGTCGAGAAAAGCTACGTGAACTGTTGAAGGATGGCAACACACAAGAGGACCCCGTAGTGGATGAGTTTCCCGATGTGTTCACGATGATTTGCCGGGTATGCCACCCGGCCGAGACATTGAATTCCTTATTGAGCTTTTACCTAGAACTGCACCCATAGCTAAAAGACCATATAGGATGGGGGTAAATGAACTAGATGAACTTAAGAAACAAATTAAGGAATTGCAAGAGAAAGGTTTTATTCGTCCTAGTTCATCACCATGGGGTGCACCCAGTTATCTTTGTTGACAAGAAGGATGGTACCGAAGAATGTGTGTGGATTATAGGTCACTTAATGAAGTAACCATCAAGAACAAGTACCCTTTGCCTAGAATTGATGACCTATTTGATCGGTTAAGAGGTGCTTGTGTGTTCTCAAAATTGATCTTCGTTCCGGTTACCACCAGTTGAAGATTAGAGCGTCGATATTCCTAAGACAGCCTTTACTACTAGATATGGTCTATATGAGTATCTGATGATGTCATTTGGATTGACCAATGCACCTGCATACTTTATGTACATGATGAACAAGGTGTTCATGGAATTCTTGGATAAGTTTGTGGTAGTATTTATTGATGATATACTAGTATTTTCCAAGACAGAAGAAGAACATGCTAAACACCTAAGGTTAGTCTTGCGAGAAGCTTAGAGAGCACAAGTTATATGCTAAGAGAAGCAAGTGTGAATTTTGGTTGAAGGAAGTCTCTTTCTTGGGTCACATCGTCTCCAATGGAGGAATAGCGGTGGATCCGAAAGTAAGGTGAGAGATGTCTTGAATTGGAAGCCACCAACCAATGTGGTGAGATCCGTAGCTTCTTAGGTTTAATTTGGGTACTATAGGAGATTCATTGAAGGATTCTCCAAGCTTGCTAAGCCTATGACAGCCCCATTTAGAAAAGAGTGCTAAGTTTGAGTGGTCCGATAAGTGCAGTGAGAACTTTGAGGAACTAAAGAAGAGGTTGACTACAGCCCGATCTTTGACATTGCCCGATCTCGAGTAAGAGTTTTCTCTTTCTTGTGATGCATCTCGCCTTGGTCTTGGATGTGTACTTATGCAAGAGGGAAAAGTTGTGGCATATGCATCTAGACAGTTGAGAAAGCATGAGTTGAACTATCCTACACATGATTTGGAGTTAGCGGCAGTAGTCCATGCTCTCAAGATCTGGAGACACTATCTAATTGGACACAAGAGTGATATTTACACTGACCACAAGAGTTTAAAGTATATCTTCACTCGGTCAGATCTTAATCTCGGACAACGCCGTTGGCTAGAGTTGATTAAGGACTATGATCTAGAAGTGCATTATCATCTGGTGAGGCCAATGTAGTGGCCGATGCGCTTAGTAGGAAGAGTTATGCCAATGGATTATCAGTGAGTCTTATGTCAGCTGAGTTGTGTGCTGAAATGGAGTTTCTTAATTTGGGATTTCTTAATAACACCATGGAATTGACCATTGAGCCTACCTTGGAGCAAGAGATACGTAAAGGACAACTAGAAGATGAGAAGCTCAAAGAGATTGCAGAGAACATTGTGCTTGGTAAGGCACCGAGGATTGATCTAGATGAGAATGGTACGCTATGGTTTGGAAAGAGGATATGTGTGCGAAGTGAAGGCTCTTCGTGATGCAATTCTGCAAGAAGCACATGAGTCTGCTTATTCCATACACCCTGGAAGTACCAAAATGTATTTGGATCTGAAGAGAAGTATTGGTGGTGTGGAATGAAAAGAGATGTAGCAGTAGTATGTAGCCATATGTGACACTTGTCGAGAGTGAAGGCAGAGCATGAGGAGACCTGGGGTTTTGCTACAACCAATGAAGATACCGAATGGAAATGGGAAGAAGTTGGTATGGACTTCATTGTTGGATTACCTCGCACTTTCGAGAGGGGTTATGATTCAATTTGGGTAATAGTGGATCGACTCACTAAGGTTGCTCACTTTTCTGCTTTTGTGAAGACCACATATACGAGGTGCAAGGTTAGCGAGTTGTATATGGAGAGAATAGTAAGTCTACATGGGGTTCCCAAGAAGATTGTGTCGCATGAGGTGCTCAGTTCACATCACATTTTGGCACCAAGTACATGAGTCTTTGGGAACAAAGTTGAACTTTAGTTCTGCCTATCATCCTCGACCCGATGGACAAACTGAAAGGACCAACCCGATTTTGGAAGACATGTTGAGAGCTTGTGCTCTACAATACGGCACTAGTTGGGACAAGAGCTTGCCTTATGCTGAATTCTCATACAACAATAGTCACCGAGAAAAGTCTCAAAATGGCACCTTTTGAAGCATTGTATGGACGAAAAGTGTAGAACACCGTTAAGCGGAATCGGGAGGTGGTGAAACACAAGTGTTCGGACCAGATGTCTTGAGAGATCTTTGAGGAACAAGTAAGAGTGATTAGAGATAACACGAGAGTAGCACAGTCTAGACGTAAGAGTTATGCCGACACTCGAAGAAAGGACCTGTCATTCAAAGAAGGAGATTATGTGTACCTAAAGGTGTCGCCAATGAAAAACGTGAAGAGATTCAACATGAAAGGAAAGTTGGCACCACGGTATGTTGGACCTTTCAAGATTGTAGAGAGACGTGGAGAAGTGGCTTACCAGTTAGAATTGCCACAGAGTTTGTCAGGTGTGCATAATGTGTTCCATGTGTCTCAATTAAAGAAATGCTTGCGAGTACCCGAAGAGCAGATTCCTTTAGAAGAGCTCACTGTTAAAGAGAATCTTACATATGAAGAGTATCCTATAAAGATTTTGGAAACGCAGAAAGGGTTACTAGAAGCCGAAAGTGATTAAAATGTGCAAGGTACAATGGAATCGATATTCGAGAGGAAGAAGCTACATGGGAAAGAGAAGAAGATCGAGGGAAAATTATCCGCAGCTATTTGAGTAAGCATGACCTGAAATCTTGAGGACAAGATTCTTTTAAGGGGGGTAAATTGTAACACCCTAAATTTGCATTTCTTTTAAAATAGTTAAAATTGATTTAATTATGCATTTATGTGTGCATTCAAATAATAGAAAATAATACTGTTTGTGAATTAAAATCCAATATAAGTTTAATACATGTTGATGCATACATCTTTGCTGCATTTATTTTATTGTGATATTCGGTTTTATTCAAACTTGAAAAGCGAGTTCAATTTCATTTGAAAGTGGTTTGCAAGTCTAGTAAATAAAAGAAAAAGATTTCTTTCTCTCCCTCTATATCTATTCTCGGCTTTGTTGACCGGGTGCCGAACCCACATTCATGCCGAGGGCAATGCTGCTGTACGCTTGACTTGCCATCTCTCGCGGCCGTATTTTTGGACCCACTGTCGCGCCTTCCTTCCCTCTCTCTGTTTCACGCTCGCGAGCTACTGCCGCCCGCGCCCACGATCTCCGGCGTGGGGGCGTTTGGCGCTCCTCGGCCTTGAAGTAGGGCCGCAACCCGTCCCGATCCGATCCACTCCTCCCGCTCCATTTCCTCGCTCCGGTTCTCCCCTCTCGCCGAAGCGAGAAACCACCCGTACCTGATTCGCGGCCTGGAGCCGCCATCGCCGTGGTTGGCTGCTCGGCCTCTTGGTAAGAGTGATGATGTGTCTAGAGAGTGATGAATTTGGATATCCCTTGACCCGTGTTTCCCTCCACGACCGTCGTTTGTCACGAACCGCAGGTCGTCGCGTTTCGAGTTGACAGCGCCCATGCCGAACCGCCATTGCCGCTGTTCTCCGCCGTCCATCGTCGTCGTGCGTCGGTGTCCCGATTCATCATGCTGTTGGTGGCGTCGCCTTGACCTCCTCTCTCCCTCCCCATGCTCTCAATTTTGTCTGTTGCGTGGCCGCTAGGGCACACCGTTCTCCGTCTTGCAGTAGTGCTCTGCGGCCGGCTAGGCCATGGGCTGGTGCAGCGTGCATCGCTTCACCGTCGCGATTTGGGCCTTACCCCGAGTTCGCGATGCCCCCCTACTCGCACTTTGTACCTTTGATTTGTCGAACGGTGGTCGTTTTGGGCCGTTTCGCCGCTGTTCGCCGGCGGGGTCGGCTCCTGCCGTGGCCAGGCGGCGCCGTCGCGGTCGGCTGTAGCCGAGGGACCTCTCCCTCCCAACTTTCATCCGAGCCGTCACCTTCTAATCCAATCCGGCGCAGATCGCAAGATACCCCTTCGCGGGTCATCTTCATAAAGAGCCCCTACATTTCCTCGAAATCGCGATCTAGTCCCTGGCGAATTCCATTTCTGAATTCTGTTTTATTTTATTTTGAAAATCGATTTCAGTCTAATTACGAAACTGCCACTGAATTCAAATGCTTATAAATTGCTCATTTTAACTCGAATCGACCCGCTCAACTTGCGTTAGATTCGTAGCGAAATTTTCTACGTGTTAGTCATACTGTACAGTAGGTTTTCATTTGGTAAAATTCGAGTTTAGATCTAGTTAGTTTCTATATGTAGGAAGCCTCGTTTTATCATATCCCGCACGTTATTAATCCGTTTTTCGTGATTTTCGCGCGTCACGTGTTCAGTAGCGAGCGTAGGATCTGTTTACAAACTTTTTATATTGTTTTTCATGTTGATTGGTGTACTGTTCTAATTAAAGTTATGCTTGTCTTGTATGATTGCACTTGGATTGCGTGCTGTTGTCTTGTTGGTCGAGTCCAGACGGTGAGGAGTACGTTGGTGGCCAGGAGTACCTCGAGGAGCAGCAGGACCAGCAGGAGTTCACCGACCAAGGCAAGTATAGCATGGATCCTCCTTGATGTCCTAATCATTATTAAACACCTAAACATGATGCATGTGTCTAATCTTGCTACCCCTAAGGATTTCCTAGTGATTTTGCTACTTATACCTTGCCACCTATGGTACTTGCATATGGGTAGATTGCTAGTGCTCAACCTTAATGAACATGATCTTATTGATGACTATGGATATGCTAAAGATGATAAAGAATGATAATGAGAACGGAACTATAGGGCAAGGGAGCGTGGTGCTCTTAGCCCTCCTTAAGGACTTATCCGTAGGGCAAAAAGCTGGGATTTAACGCATAACCGTGAGGGCTACATGGCTCGGGTTTTAGCTTCAAAGATCCAGGATCTTGTCTAGCCCTGTTAGAGGTTCCTCTGAATAAGGCGCCAAGGGCCTTGACACTTTGGGTATAGTAATGCTTTCGTTTCATATGTGTATAGCCATGAGGGAGTGTGCCATGTGAAAGAGGGTTCTCTATCCCGCAATGAGGAAACCTAGCGCCCTAACTTGTTAGACGGAATCGCGGAAAGGCTTCATAGTGAACCCCGCCAACCTACCTCGGGTAGTGGGTTAAGAGGCCGATCACCTCGGGCAAAAGGGCAATTCACGGCTCACAGTGAAAGTGTACACCTCTCACAAGAGTTTGATCAAACTGATATATCAGCCGTGCTCACGGTCACGAGCGGCCCGGAAAACTCACAGAATAGTTGGTTACTTTGGAGATGGACATGATGATGAGACATGGGATCAAGATGATGCTGATGAGCTTTAATGATAATGTTATAGCAATAATGATCATGTGGGTTTTGGGGCTTAAGCATAACTTGATACTTATTAAATGCTAAAACTTGACCTACTAAAATGCTAAATGCAGTAAGGCGTGTGTCGACCTTTTGAGCTTCATAACCCATGTTATACTTGTTGAGTACGTGGAGTACTCACCCTTGCTTTACTTTCTATTTTCGGGAAAACCTTGAAATGCGGAACAGATGTTGGAGGATATCAGGACTACCCGGAGGACTTCTAGGCTTGAGTTCACCAGTTGACGTCCCTGTGATGGAGCCCCGCTAGCGAGATATAGTTGTCTTATGTTATTGTTATGTCCAGACTATGTTATTGTGTAAGACTAAGTTTATCTTTATTGTTCGTTATGTAATATGCAGTGATGATACTATCTCTTGTAATTTGTGGAACTCATGTGTGTGACGGTTCCCTGGGCACACGCGGAGATTAATGCATCCCATTTTATCCTTAAAATTGGGTGTGACATTGTGGAATCAAATGCCTCACCCTAGAGAGCCTAAATTTGAACAAGTGGACCATTAGAGAGTTTTTCGAAGAATCACACGTCATAGGCCTCAAAGCAAAGCACTTGTTTAAAGTGAAATCTTGGAATTCCGTCGAAAATCTCTATGTCGACCTATGTACAAACAAGAAGGGAACAACACGAAAGGTACATAGGAAGTTAGGGTGGATAGGTTGGACGATGGTAGGATCATTACGTTGCGTTCCCCAACCGTTAGTATATATTTCTGGTTGTGACGTTAGGGTATGCCGGAGCTGATTTCGTGAACTCAAAATAAAGAGAAATTTCCAATCCGGCAATAGCATCGAGCTAGACTTTTTCGCGGTTGTGGAATCAAATGGTTCATCCTAGAGAACCTAAATTTGAACAAGTGGACCATTAGAGAGTTTTTTTCCAAGAATCACTGTCATAGGCCTCATAGCAGGACTTGTTTAGAGTGAAATCTTGGAATTACGTCGAAAATCTCTCTATGTCGACCACGCGTCTGCAAAAAAACAAGAAGGGGAGCGACACAAAAGGTACATAGGAAGTTAGGGTGGATAGGTTAGGCGATGGTAGGATCAATTACGTTTCGTTCCCCAACCGTTAGTATATATTTCTGGTTGTGACGTTAGGGTATGCTGGCGCTGATTTCAGCGCGAACTCAAAACAAGCAGAAGTTTCCAATCCGGCTATAAGATCGAGCTACACTTTTTCGCGGTTGTGGAATCATATGCCTCACCCTAGAGAACCTAAATTTGAACAAGTGGGCCATTAGAGAGTTTTTCTAAGAATCACTTGTCATAGGCCTCAAAGTAGCACTTGTTTAGAGTGAAATCTTTGAATTCTGTCAAAAATCTCTATGTCGACCTGCGTAGCGAAACAAGAAGGTGAACGACACGAAAGGTACATAGGAAGTTAGGGTGGATAGGTTAGACGATGGTAGGATCAATTACATTGCGTTCCCCAACCGTTAATATATGTTCTAGATGTGACATTAGGGACTGCTGGCGCTGATTTCAGCGCAAACTCAAAATAAAGAGAAGTTTCCAATCCGGTAATAGAATCGAGCTAGACTTTTTCGCGGTTGTGGAATCAAATGGTTCATCCTAGAGAACCTAAATTTGAACAAGTGGACCATTAGAGAGTTTTACGAAGAATCACCTGTCATAGGCCTCAAAGCAGCACTTGTTTAAAGTGAAATCTTGGAATTCCGTTAAAAATCTCTCTGTCGACCTACGTACCGAAACAAGAAGGGCAACAACACGAAAGGTACATTGGAAGTTAGGGTGGATGGGCTAGATGATGGTAGGATCAATTACATTGCGTTGCCCAACCGTTAATATATGTTTCTAGAAGTGACATTAGGGACTGCTGGCACTGATTTCAGCGCGAACTCAAAATAAAGAGAAGTTTCCAATCCGGCAATAGAATCGAGCTAGACTTTTTCGCGGTTGTGGAATCAAATGGTTCATCCTAGAGATCCTAAATTTGAACAAGTGGACCATTAGAGAGTTTTTCCAAGAATCACCTATCATAGGCCTCAAAGTAGCACTTGTTTAGAGTGAAATCTTTGAATTCCGTCAAAAATCTCTATGTCGGCCTACGCATGCAAAAACAAGGGGGAAGCGACGAAAGGAACATAGGAAGTGAGGGTGGATAGGTTAGACGATGGTTGGATCAATTACATTGCGTTCCCCAAACCGTTAATATATGTTTCTAGATGTGACATTAGGGATCGGCTGGCGCTGATTTCTTGTGAACTCAAAACAAAGAGAAGTTTCCAATCCGGCTATAGGATCGAGCTAGACTTTTCACGGTTGTGGAATCAAATGCCTCACCCTAGAGAGCTTAAATTTAAAACAAGTGGACCCATTAGAGAGTTTTTCGAAGAATTACGATCATAGGCCCCAAAGCGGACACATGTTTAGAGTGAAATCTTGAATTCCATCAAAATTTCTTTGTCGACCTACGCACGAAACAAGAAGGGGAACGACACGAAAGGAACATAGGAAGTTAGGGTGGATAGGTTAGACGATGGTTGGATCAATTACATTGAGTTCCCCAACCGTTAATATATGTTTCTAGATGTGACATTAGGGACTGGTGGCGCTGATTTCACCGCGAACTTAAAACAAAGAGAAGTTTCCAATCCGGCTATAGGATCGAGCTAGACTTTTTCACGGTTGTGGAATCAAATGCCTCACCCTAGAGAACCTAAATTTGAACAAGTGGACCAGTAGAGAGTTTTTCGAAGAATCACCAGTCATAGGCCCCAAAGCAGCACTTGTTTAGAGTGAAATCCTTGAATTCCATCAAAAATGTCTTTGTCGACCTACGTACCGAAACAAGAAGGGGAACGACACGAAAGGAACATAGGAAGTTAGGGTGGATAGGTTAGACGATGGTAGGATCAATTACATTGCGTTCTCCAACCGTTAATATATGTTTCTAGATGTGACATTAGGGATCTTGGCGCTGAGTTCACTGCGAACTCTAAAGAAAGAGAAGTTTCCAATCTGGCTATAGGATCGAGCTAGACTTTTTCACGGTTGTGGAATCAAATGCCTCACCCTAGAGAACCTAAATTTCAAACAAATGGACCATTAGAGAGTTTTTTCAAGAATCAATTGTCATAGGCCTCAAAGCAAGCACTTGTTTAAAGTGAAATCTTGGAATTCCGTCAAAAATCTCTATGTCGACCTATGTACCGAAACAAGAAGGGGAACAACACGAAAGGTACATAGGAAGTTAGGGTGGATAGGTTGGACGATGGTAGGATCAATTACGTTGCGTTCCCCAATCGTTAGTATATATTTCGGGTTGTGACGTTAGGGTATCTTTGGCGCTGATTGATTTCAGCGAACTCAAAATAAAGAGAAATTTCCAATCCGGCAATAGCATCGAGCTAGACTTTTTGGCGGTTGTGGAATCAAATGTTTCATCCTAGAGAACCTAAATTTGAACAAGTGGACCATTAGAGAGTTTTTCCAAGAATCACTGTCATAGGCCTCATAGTAGGACTTGTTTAGAGTGAAATCTTGGAATTCCGTCAAAAATCTCTATGTCGACCAACGTCACCCGAAACAAGAAGGGGAAAGCGACACAAAAGGTACATAGGAAGTTAGGGTGGATAGGTTAGGCGATGGTAGGATCAATTACGCGTTCCCCAACCGTTAGTATATATTTACGGGTTGTGACGTTAGGGTATCTTTGGCGCTGATTTCAGCGTGAACTCAAAACAAGAGAAGTTTCCAATCCGGCTATAAGATCGAGCTACACTTTTTCGCGGTTGTGGAATCAAATGCCTCACCCTAGAGAACCTAAATTTGAACAAGTGGGCCATTAGAGAGTTTTTCTAAGAATCACTTGTCATAGGCCTCAAAGTAGCACTTGTTTAGAGTGAAATCTTTGAATTCTGTCAAAAATCTCTATAATGGAGCCTACGTAAAAAACAAGAAGGTGAGCGACACGAAAGGTACATAGGAAGTTAGGGTGGATAGGTTAGACGATGGTAGGATCAATTACATTCGTTCCCCCAACCGTTAATATATGTTCTAGATGTGACATTAGGGGATGGCCGACGCTGATTTCAGCGCAAACTCAAAATAAAGAGAAGTTTCCAATCCGGTAATAGAATCGAGCTAGACTTTTTCGCGGTTGTGGAATCAAATGGTTCATCCTAGAGAACCTAAATTTGAACAAGTGGACCATTAGAGAGTTTTTCGAAGAATCACCGTCATAGGCCTCAAAGCAGCACTTGTTTAAAGTGAAATCTTGGAATTCCGTCTAAAAATCTCTCTGTCGACCTACGTACCTCAAACAAGAAGGGCAACAACACGAAAGGTACATTGGAAGTTAGGGTGGATAGGTTAGATGATGGTAGGATCAATTACATTGCGTTCCCCAACCGTTAATATATGTTTCTAGATGTGACATTAGGGATTCTTTGGCGCTGATTTCAGCGCCTGCGAACTCAAAATAAAGAGAAGTTTCCAATCGGCAATAGAATCGAGCTAGACTTTTCGGTTGTGGAATCAAATGGTTCATCCTAGAGAACCTAAATTTGAACAAGTGGACCATTAGAGAGTTTTTCCAAGAATCACCTATCATAGGCCTCAAAGTAGCACTTGTTTAGAGTGAAATCTTTGAATTCCGTCAAAAATCTCTATGTCGGCCTACGTACCGAAACAAGAAGGGGAACGACACGAAAGGAACATAGGAAGTGAGGGTGGATAGGTTAGACGATGGTTGGATCAATTACATTGCGTTCCCCAACCGTTAATATATGTTTCTAGATGTGACATTAGGGATCTTTGGCGCTGATTTCCTTAGCGAACTCAAAACAAAGAGAAGTTTCCAATCCGGCTATAGGATCGAGCTAGACTTTTCACGGTTGTGGAATCAAATGCCTCACCCTAGAGAACTTAAATTTAAACAAGTGGACCAGTAGAGAGTTTTTCGAAGAATCACGGTCATAGGCCCCAAAGCAAAGCACTTGTTTAGAGTGAAATCTTTGAATTCCATCAAAAATTTCTTTGTCGACCTACGTGCGAAACAAGAAGGGGAACGAAAGGAACATAGGAAGTTAGGGTGGATAGGTTAGGCGATGGTTGGATCAATTACATTGAGTTCCCCAACCGTTAATATATGTTTCTAGATGTGACATTAGGGAATGGCGGTGATTTCACCATGAACTTAAAACAAAGAGAAGTTTCCAATCCGGCTATAGGATCGAGCTAGACTTTTTCACGGTTGTGGAATCAAATGCCTCACCCTAGAGAACCTAAATTTGAAACAAGTGGACCATTAGAGAGTTTTTCAAAGAATCACCGATCATAGGCCTCAAAGCAGCACTTGTTTAAAGTGAAATCTTGAATTCCATCAAAAATGTCTTTGTCGACCTACGTCACATAGAAACAAGAAGGGGAACACAACGAAAGGTACATAGGAAGTTAGGGTGGATAGGTTAGGCGATGGTAGGATCAATTACATTTCGTTCCCAACCGTTAATATATGTTTTCTAGATGTGACATTAGGGTATCTTTGGCGCTGATTTTTGTGAACTCAAAATAAAGAGAAGTTTCCAATCCGGCTATAGGATCGAGCTAGACTTTTTCACGGTTGTGGAATCAAATGGTTCATCCTAGAGAACCTAAATTTGAACAAGTGGACCATTAGAGAGTTTTTCCAAGAATCACCATAGGTCATAGGCCTCAAAGCGACACTTGTTTAGAGTGAAATCTTGGAATTCGTCGAAAATCTCTATGTGAGACCCTATGTGAACTCAAAATAAAGAGAAACAAGAAGGGGAACGTGGAACAAAAGGTACATAGGAAGTTAGGGTGGATAGGTTAGATAGGCGATGGTAGGATCAATTACGTTGCGTTCCCCAAACCGTTAGTATATATTTACGGTTGTGACGTTAGGGTATATTTGGTTGTGCTGATTTTTGATTTGAACTCAAAACAAGAGAAGTTTCCAATCCGGCTATAAGATCGAGCTACACTTTTTAGCGGTTGTGGAATCATATGCCTCACCCTAGAGAACCTAAATTTGAACAAGTGGGCCATTAGAGTTTTTCTAAGAATCACTTGTCATAGGCCTCAAAAGTAGCACTTGTTTAGAGTGAAATCTTTGAATTACGTCAAAAATCTCTATGTCGACCAACGTGCGAAACAAGAAGGTGAACGACACGAAAGGTACATAGGAAGTTAGGGTGGATAGGTTAGGCGATGGTAGGATCAATTACATTGCGTTCCCCAACCGTTAATATATGTTCTAGATGTGACATTAGGGGCTTTGCTGGCGCTGATTTCAGCGCAAACTCAAAATAAAGAGAAGTTTCCAATCCGGTAATAGAATCGAGCTAGACTTTTTTCGCGGTTGTGGAATCAAATGGTTCATCCTAGAGAACCTAAATTTGAACGAAAGTGGACCATTAGAGAGATTTTTCCAAGAATCACTGTTATAGGCCTCATAGCGGCACTTGTTTAGAGTGAAATCACGGAATTACATCGAAAATCTCTATATCGACCTCATTACCCAAACAAGAAGGGAAGCGACACGAAAGGAACATAGGAAGAATTACAT
>JADLZK010013123.1:0-102761 GCA_015847255.1 Hyparrhenia diplandra
TCTACCATTGGTGCTAGGCAAAAGCAGATAGGAATGAGGAATGGAGTGAGCAATCATTGAATAATCGTCTCTAGATTGTCCTCTCTGTAGGATCCGTCCTCCCCTATATTCTGAGGTCGGTCGTGTACATGTTTGTTTGGGGGAGCTAAGTCTTTGGTCAACATGAGCCAGAGTCCAATGAGTTCTTTCAGCGACATCTTATGGACCATCAAGTTGCCTTGGCATCGAAGAAGCTCTCGGCGTCGTCTAGCCGCCTTGCCCTGCGTGTCGGCCCTTGTCATCTTGGACTGGTCTCCCCTGGCATACTGTAACAACCCAGTTTTCCAAACATTGAAAAATGCAACTTTTAAAAAAAAATTCTTAAATATCCTTTGAATGGTGAAGTGGCATGTAGGAAACCCCACCTAGATCGATGCACAAGTAGCTCTTATTTAATTTTTGTTCAAGGATTTGCATCTCTAATAAAGTTTGATTTGGATTTTATTTGATTTATGTGACGCTAAATCAAATAGCATTAATATTATTGCTAATAAATAATAACCTTATGTTGCCAACCCTTGCACATGATATCCATCAATCCTTAAAGACCCTAGAGGACCCCTTTTGAGTGTGATGTTGGCAACACATGAAAACACAAATTGGTGCCTATGGTGTAGAATAGAAATTAGAAAAAAAAAAGGAAAAGGAAAGGGGAAAAGGGACGCCAGCTAGCAGGCCGGCCCACCCCAGCACTTCAGCGCGCGCACGAGCAGACCAACCGGCCCAGCCTAGCAAGTCATCGACCCGTTACCCTGCGCCCGCGCTAAACCGCTAACCAGCAGGCCCCACCCATCGGCACACCACACCACACGCAGCATCGCCGCCTCACTGTCGATGATAAGCGGACCCCGCTTGTCATCCCTTCCGTTCCCTTTTTAGCAAAAGTTGAGCCGGACGTGCCCACGCCCATGCCCGAACCCACGCCGCACCCCTGCCACTATCCGAGCTAGCCACCCGACCAGTCCGCTCACATGCCCTGCACGCCAAACCACCCTCGACAGGACACGAGGGGCATGCCCCTATATCGGCACCGAGCGCCATGGCGGGGCCCTGTCCCCTACCGCCTCCACACATTTTTCTCCGGCGAATTCAGATTCACCCTCGCTAGAGACAACGGGAGCTCATCGGCGACCGAGAGCCTAACTCCAGTGACCCACAACCCTTGGATTGCCCCCTCTTCGCATCCTTGCCGCCCCGCCATCGCCCGCGAGCACTGCTGGGCTATAAAACCCACAAGGTCGAGGAGCCCTAGGGCTTCCCATCACCTGCCACCACTGGTGGCCACACCTACAACATACCAAGCCAAGAAAAGAAGGAGAAGGGAGAAGAAGAGGAGAGAAGGAGACGAGGGGAAGGAGCGCCGCCGCTAGGGGCCCGCCGGAGCCGCCGGCCGTGAACTATGAGTGGGAGCGGGAGGAGTTGACCATTGTTGTTGTCGTTGCCCGCTCGAATTGTCTACACCGCCTTGTTGTCCACCCTCTATGAGTCGGCGAGCCCCAAGGTGAGCCCGCCATGTTGCGGCGCTGCTTGTTGCGCTCGCCATGGCCGACACATCCATAGCGAGGTCTCGTTTCTAGCTGCTTCACTCACCTAGATGGAGTGGTGATGGTAGGGCTTGGTCGCCGTAGATTAGAGCACCGAATGTCGTTTCTTTGCCATGAAATTCCCTAGAACACCCGGTCCTCTTGACCTCACCGGCGTGGCCGTGCTCCTGAGTGTTGGGTCGTGCCTTTTGCCACCGATTCCGGTAGCCTTACGTTGCAAGGATGGGTCGATGATGTCCGCCTCGACCAAGCGCACCTATAGTCAACCTGCTTAGAAGGAGGAAAGGTGTTGCCTTGCTTAGAACCACCGCCACCACACGTCCGCTGGAGGGCCGCTGCAGACCATTGTCACACGTGTATGATGCCACGTGTTTTGGTCACAACAGTGTTGCTTATCCCACCGGGCAGGTGACATGAATCAAAGCTAGGAAGGCCAAGGCAGCACCTTCCTCGCTTTTGACCAGCTCATGGCCATCCACTGTTGGCGCGGCCATGCAATGGTTGGGATGCCTCCGCCCGTGCCGAAGCCCTAGGACGCTGCCAATAGGGTCCTCGAGCCTCCATGGAGCTAAGCCAAGGGAAAAAGGGGCAGCTTCGAGCCCTAGCGATCACTAGCTGCCTTCTTGTTGCCAGCGCATGCCGATATCCGGGGCGCCACGCCGCCGTCGACCTCACCAGCAAGACGCCCGCGGTGCCGAAGCCCTAAGCGCCCGGTAGTGCCCCGCCCAAGATGCCCCCGACCGCCCGATAATGGAAGAGCCTCGCCGTCTACCACCGCCGTCGTGCGAGGAGAGGAAGGAGGAGGCGCCGACTTGTGGGCCTGCGTGGCGTTGAAGGACGAGGAGGAGGATGGAGATGCTGGACTTGGTCCACCCGTGCCACTCAACCACCTTGTGTTAGCCACACTAGTCAACCGTGGACCGTGCGCATGCACCAGCATGTGCGCACGGCCCAATAGTGGCCCGAGTCGCCACATGGTGGCCCGATAGCCTGACACGTGTGTCTAGGGACGGCTCGGCCCAAGACCGACTTGTTAATGCCCATATGCGGGCCATTAGGCCCAATAACGGCCCAATTAGGAGTTGACCGTTCACGGGTCATGGCCCGACATCTACTGCGATGTCGGCAGATGGCCCCCACCTCTCGGACCTGAGCCTTGCTAGACCCATTGCCGGTATTGATGTTAGCACAACCAACCAGACCGCGCACGCAGCGTCAGGCGAAGTTTAGTTAACTCTTTTTCAATTTCAAAAATAGATTTAATCTTAGAAATTCATAATTTATTCATACGAACTTCGAAAAAAATATGAAACAAGAGTCCAAATTCTTCTAAAAATGAGTTCTCGTCAAAGGCTCGTGTGTTTGATTGCATTTGGTTATTCCTAATTTTATGTTGCTTCTTTGTGTATATCGGATATTATCTATAGGGGTTGCTTATCGCAACCATACGTCATAGACCCGAAGGAGGACAAAAGAAATTAAAAGACTATTTTGATTCCTATATAACTCAGAATATGAATTTTTCTTATTGTTTTTAAGTAAACAATCTTCTTACTTACGATTAACATCTTCTGAAACCTTTCGGAACGATTCACCTTTTAGGGGAAGATGGAACACTTTGGTGTAATGTACGGGGTGTTTTTTTCGGAGAAAACCATATGGTTCTTTATGGATCCTCTTATGCATTATGTTGATTATCAAGGAAAGGCAATTCTTGCATCAAAAGGCACTCTTCTTTTGAAGAAGAAATGTAAATCTTACCTTTGTCAATTTCTTGCAATATTTTTCTCTTTATGGAAGAAAATTTTAGTTCAGGAACATAACGGGGAGCAATTAATCATTTGAATAAGGAATAACATATTAGCATATTAACTGAAAATAAAGCAGTTTACAATATTATTCTTTGTATAAACCAACATTTGGAATATTCATCAGTTTACAAACTGGGGGTTGTTTCAATTTTATCCTAAACTATTGATCTTAACCAAGTTTCTAGTAGCATGAATCAATATCTAATACACCAAAAGTAGTTCAATTATCAATCTTGAAATATACATTGATATAACCAGTATATTCATTTGATTTATTTTGTAAGTATTAACATACATGACTACAAATGTGGTCAATTGAGAAGTTTGACGTCAAATAGAAATAAAATAATTATAACTTTTAACTATGGGAGTATTAAATTTACAAGGGAAAGGGCAAACACTGGGATGCTTGGTTGGTTCGCTGGTCACTGTTACACCTTGCTGAGCGAGGCTAACGAACCAAGGCAGCTCCTTGGGGACCGTGCAGGCAATGGCTCACGCTGATGCAGCCATGCGAGGCGAGCGAGGCAAAGCTGCTGCCGCAACCAAGCAGCCCAAGAGTGAGCAACGCGGTGGCCGGTGGGGTTTTTTTTTTTTTTGTTTTGTTTTGTTTTGTTTAAAAGTCTACAACACGCAAAAAAATAGCAAAAACGAGTGGGCAACATGATTTTTGGTCCGTTTTATATTGTTGAGATAAGAATTTCAAATTAATTCACTAAAGCCATATACAATTAGATCTTTTGCATAAATAAACATATGATCGATGACTGGGATCAGCCATCTGACAAGTGGGTTCCTTTAGCTATCGTAAGCAATGTAGGCCTCATTTTGTAGAGCTTTGGTCGATTTCTGTTTCTTCATGCGTTGAAGCAATAAACTACTCACTCTGTTTTAAATTTAAATTATAGTTCTTTTGATTGTTTTGCCGAAGTTTGACTAGTCGTTTTATTAAAAATATGCAAAAAAAAGATGAGTGGTTAAATTTAGGGTAAAAACGTGGTTAGTATTTAATAGGAGATGCTGAAATCTCAATCATTTTGCTCCCCTAGTTTAGGTTCTCTGGCGCACCGTAGAGGAGTTTGTTGGGCCAATACCAAATAGAACTAGGTAGCATAAGGGAAGTTTTGATGTAGTGTCACACGCCTCCTGAGTTCTAACTAGCAATGTAATGTGTGCCAGGTGAAAAGTAGTTAACAGCATACTTGTTTTGCAAAAATTTAATATAACATTTGATTCACGATTATCATGTGAAGATTCAATTATACTTTCTACACAACAATATACTTTTTGATGGTTTAAATATAGATTTATTTTACTTTAAATCGAACTACATATGCGTTAATTATGATCTTTAAATTAAGGAATTATGTACATGTCGATGATTTCAAGACCAAATGTCTGTGTACAAAATTATCTATGTTTCTTACTTATTGGATAGCTCTTATAGTATACGTTTGTAATATTACCTCCCACTCACTAGTAAGTTTCTGGTCTGTTTGGTTTACAGAATGGAGTGATCAATTTCTTTTCACTCACTTTTTGTATTTGATTCGTGGACAAAATGAGTAGATCCATCACCATCTCTTTCCACAATATCTAATAATTAGTATATGCATTGGGCTGGTTCCACTAAAATTCATAGGATAAACTCACGATGCATCACCTCATGAAGCATGGGTGACTCCACAAACCAAACACATAAAAAATGACTAATAATTAACTTGCATTTTTTTCACAAAATTTTACTTCTTCAGTTAGGGCCGTCTACTATCGAGGAGCCTATGATGTTAGTTAAGCAAGAAAATACTGGTTTTCCATATGAATTTATCCTCAAGTTTACACCAAGATGTTAACCTCTATTTTGACATCAAACATTTAAATACAATAACAACAACAATAGTCTTTTCTCTCAAGCTAGTCGAGGTAGGGTAAAGGTGAAACTCACAAGAAACACAAAAAAAGCACTAGACATAAGGTAGAGTTAGGGTAGACAGAAAAAATAAACAACCACCATGGTTCAAACATTTAAATACTCCCTCCATTCCAAATCGTTTGACTTTTTGATACCAAGTTTAACCATTCATCTTATTCAAATCTTTTTATAAAATATTTTTTTTTTGTCGTGGCTTCCTTTATTAACAAAAGTTCTTCAAGAATAACTTTAGTTTGAATATGTTTGCACAAATTTTTTTTGAATCATACGAGTGGTCAAACTTCAAATAAAAAAGCTATACAATAAAAATGTAGAATGGATTGAGTAACATTTAGAGAAAAAAAACTATACAATAAAAATGTGCAAACCGTACCCAAAATGAGATTTTGTAATAGTTTGAATACGGATAATGAGTGACCACCAAATATGCGTCAGGCTACTCTTACAAGAGTAGAACCTACAGCCAAAAGGGTTAGCTACTATCTACTTAAACGGATGTGATGTTTATTTTTATCAGATTCTAGCAGACTGCCAGTAGTAGCTTAGCACGAAAGATGATGGTTCCAAGAGGAAACTAGCTTAGGAATACTGGCATTTATAGAAACGGCTCAAGAATGTGGATGAAACAAATCTTGCTGGTGAAATGTGGTCATGTGGCTTGCCATTTGAGCAAAACGGTTGGGTCATACTTCGGTTCCGGTGCTCCGTGCAAAAACACCTGCACAAACGAAAAGATGGTCTGAAAAAGAGCAATGAATGAAACAAGCTGATGGAAAGAAAATACAGATGATAAAATCTGTCAATTCAGTGAAGCTCAACACTAGCTTTAATAAGTCGGTTAGTAACATCAGTTGCTCCATTTCTCTTAGCTGCTGACCCCTTGGGCCCCAATGGATATTACGCAGCTTGCGGGCCATGAGAGGTATGAGTAGAAGAGAAGATGGGCCGGACTTGCGTTGCTGCCATAAAAGGGCACCCTCTGGGGGCCACTGGCATGCTCCTGGAGGCCTCATCTTGCTGCTGCGCCAATATTATCTGCCGACCGGTCGGTGGCGCCCGACCAGGGCATGGTGGGCGGCCCAGCACGGCGACGGCCCAATAGCCCAGCGTCGTCGTCTTCCTCGCAGGCAGCGTCGTCGATCCCTCACGCGACCGCGCCCGGCCGGCTTCGCCGTCGCTTTAGGAGCTGCCGCCGCTGCCGTCGCTTTAGGGTTCGCCGCCCACCGGCGTTAAGGTCCGTCGACCTCCCCTCCCCTCCATTCCTCCCGGGCATAGAAAGAGCTTCGGCGGCCACAGCTGCGGCCCGTCGACCGGCGGCGGCGGCCGGCGCTCGGCGGGCGGTGAGCTTCGGCGGCGGGCGCCACCGAGCTCCGGGCGGGGAGAGACCCATCCGGCTAGGTATGGGTCGGCGGCGGAGCTGAAGGCCGCCATGATGCTGGATTGGGCTCGGGCGGGCGGCGGCCATGGTGTCGACGAGGTTGGGCCCGAGGAGAAGAAGTACGGGAGAAGGGACTGATCGCCCGGCGCCGGCCCGCCGGCGCCCGGCGGTGGGGCGGCGGATGGGGGGCGGCGGGGGAGGGATGGATGGAGGTTGGCGGCGACACTTCGCCACCAAGCCGAGCACTAGGCGGGCTCGTGGGCCGGCCTGCTGGGCTGCCCTGGTTGGCGCGCAGACCAGGCGGCAGCTAGCACGCCCCCTTGCTGCTTCCCATCGAATTGCAATGCCTCGGCAAAGTGTTGTTACACGAGCAGCAGCCACTAGGAGCTTATCTCCCGCTGTATGTCCCCACCTCAGCTTTCTGGTCATGGTGTCGTCATAGCTGTTGTGCCCCTTGGCAACGACAAAACATGCCACGTCTACTTTGGCAGCACAGCAAGAGGTGCAGCATGCATGGCTCTTGCCCTGCGCACAGCGCTTGACCTGGCCATCCCTGGCCGGGCATATGCAGGTCAAGCTAGTCAAGCCTGGCTCACGCCCATGCCGTCACTAGTGCACGAGATGGTGTCAAGCAGGGCAGGCCTCTTCTGTACTGCGCTCGAGTGTGGCGACACCAAAGGCACATGTGCCTTCATAAGTGCCAGGCCATAACCAATGGCTGCAGCGGTGGTGGCTGCTGCTGTAGGAAACTAGTTGACAAGGTGCGGCGTGCATACTGAATGGCAAGGGCTGCAGGTAGTGTAGCATGGAGAAATAGCGTGTGCTACGTGCTGGAGCCCGCCATGTCCAAGGACACAGGCGTCACACCACCAGTTTGCGGTGGTGGCGAGGAACACCACGTACATGCATGGTTGCTTCGAGTTCACATGGGAACTCAGTGTGTCATTCTCATAAATTGTAGGAAGTTTCTCAGAGTTATGTTCCTAATTTCACATGTCTACCCCCTAACAATTTGTTCATATTTCAAAAGAAAAGAGAGAAATTAGTATTCAAAACATAGGACACAATAGCAACAAAAGATTCTTAAGTTTGAAATTGTTTAATATATTTTAAACATCACGTTCAATTTAGATTTTCTATGTATAATTTTAAATTCAAAATTGCAATCATTGGCCCAACTTATAGGCCGTTTTGGCATTTCTAGATACACAACTTTTATTATGTATCTAGACACATCATATATCTAGGTGCATAGCAAAAGCTATGTATACCTAAAAAGCCAAAACAAACAATAATTTGGATCAGAGGGTGCTAACATAAAGAGCCATCTCAAACCTAATATGAAATGTTCATCATTAAGTCATAGTGCCATACAACATAAAATTTAGCCCATCAGTACAACAAATACCATCCTTCACATGATCTTTCCAGGTACAACAAAACAATATTAAAGAGACCTCTCATAAGAACATATCCACTGTTTTCAAGCATGATTACACCAAATATAGTTGCAGTTCTAGTCATACAAGAAAGAAAAACCTCAGTGTAGTTCTACTTATGAAGATTAAGGACTAACCTTTTGAAGTGGTTGTGCAAGCATATCGTAGTAATGATGTTCATAGTGTCGTGTAGTGTCCCAAAACTGAAGAAATAAGTAAATAAGCACAACAATTCTAATCAACAGCATTTAGATATCTGATTCTTCATACCTCTTTAACATTTTTTCTTCCACAAGCAATTTGTGATTTCAACAACCTGTCAAATCGATTGTTAAAATGTGTCTCAAGAATTTTGCCAAAAGGAAATCTTTAGAATAAAGAGATACAATGACTTCTGAGGCCCACCCTTCTAAATGCTTCCATCGAGTCAACTCCTTCATTTGCAAAATCTCATGATAATCCTGGTTAAAGTTATAAAAAGAATTGAGATAAATTGATTTCACATTTCTTACAATACATTTTAATAAAACAGATAATAACATATTACAATTATTCCACGGATCACAAGACATTTGTCAACACGCTGTCAGCGAAAACCACTTCTTGGAATTTTTCTATTGATTCTGAGAACACTTTATTATCCTATAAAACAAAGACATAATCATCATTTGCAATATGCAAGAACAGCAATGAATTTTTCAGTAAGAGAAGTACCCAGTCTATTGAATCAACCCTAAAGAAGCCTTCTGCATCCAACAAATTCATCAAGCTTCCAAGTTCATCCTTCATCTGAAACAGGGATGTTAGAACCTTTATAAGGAAACGAAACCTCTATAGATGTACTAGAATTTAACACCTCAAATTTACCAGAACAATTTTAAACTATTTATTAGAAATCCTAGAATGGTTTCAACTCTAGAAAACTTTAGCAGACTCAAATTTGGATATAATCACATATGATCCTTTGTTATTATTGTTTTTGAAATGAAAACCCGTTGAGCAAAAAGTAGATAAATTGGACATAATTTGGATATATTACAAAATCAGTTGAGCGTATAACCAGGAATCAGCCATAATTGTAAGGCTTAGCATATATTGCAAGTATGACATAGGCCTAAGAGCAATTCCACTGGATATCCTATTTGCTCTCCTATCCTCAAAATTTTTGTAATATAGAAAGTGTGACAGCTCCATCAGATCTATCATATCCCATTTCCCTAAATTTTTGAGAGATCTCCAATTTTTGTTATCTTCTCTCTTATCTGCGGTTCCCACCTGCCCTCACGTTGTGCTGGCCACGCCATGTGCTGCAGGACCGTCGGTAGCCCACCAATTCCACCCCCACCCCCACCCGGTAGCGACCCCTGACATCCATGGCGGCGGCATCACCACTTTGTTGTCTCCGTCACCCTACTTTTCGCTCGGGGCAGCTTTTGCCCTCACCGGATGGGGAGGCGATCTCTCAGTTCAAGAGTACCTCCGCATCGACAAAGGGGCACTTAGCGCCCGACTACGCTGCGGCGTGGGCCTTCATCGAGAACCAGCCCTTCAAGGGTGGGCTAAAGGTAAGGCATGCTGCAAGTCGTCGAGAAAGCCCTGGCTTCCATGGCGACAACATCACCACCTTGTTCCTCTCTGTCGCCCTACTCGCTTTCTCGAGGGGTGGCATCGCCCTTGCCGAATACAAAGGCAATTCCAGGAGCAGCTCCACATCGACATGGCACACCTAGCGGCGACCACGCCGGCCATGGCCTTCATCCAGAAACATGCCTTCAAGGGTGGGTTCAAGATGGACATGCTGCAACTGCTCATTGCTACCGCGCCATGCCACAGGCCAGCCATAGCCCATCCCCTTCCCTCGTTTCCCCGCCTTGTCCACTCCTACACCTTGCTTGCATCTAAGCTTTGGACAGGCAAACAAATAACAAATAGCATTTTGTCCCAAGCTAGTCGGGTAGTCTAGAGATGAAACCCACAGGAAACAAGGATAAGAATAACACAAAACATGGAGGTAGAATTAGCAGTAAACAGAAAAGGGCACACGTTGATTGCTAGTCTCCAAACACTCCTATCCATAGCTAATTCCTTGGAGATATTCTACTCCTTAAGGTCTCTCTTGACCGCCTCGTCCCAAAGTCAGTTGTCGACCTCTCTTTACATTATCGACCCGCTTCAGAACCCCACTACGCACCGGCGCCTCAAGAGTCAAGAGGCCACCGTTGGACATGTCAAAACCATCTCAACCAATATTGAATCAATTTCTCCTCAATTGGTGCCACCCATCTCTATCCCAAATATCTTCTTTCCGGGCTCTATCCGTTCTGGTGTGCCCACAAAACCAACGCAGCATACGCATCTCTGCTGCACTCAACACTCAGTTGATGGACATGTCTCCTTTTTGTAGACCAAGATTGACACCATATAACATCATTGTATAAGTATTGATAGAGGAAGAAGACTTAATTTGACTCTGACACGAGGGCACCACATGTCAAAATGGATATGAGAGCTTTGAAACCCAAGTGCAGCGCCACGCTCCTATATCCGTAAGTTATTTTTTGGGACATCTCTTATAGCTGATTATAGGGGAGAGCGGATAGGATATCTGATGTAGTTGCCTAAGTGATTTTAAGCCAAATATTCAATCATGCCTATCGTATATAGTTAAATCTGCGATAATTATTAGTTTCCTACTAAAACAGAGATTATTCAGAACTCAAATTATTGTAAACAATAGAATAAACAGAATCTTGTGTTAAAAACATAAAAAATGTTGAGCATGCTGTGAAAGTTCATCCTGCAAGAATGCTCATTAAGATTTCAAAAGTTTAACAATTTATCCTATTCTATTAAGAAGTACATAAAATGTCTTCCTGCTGTAGTTAAGATCTATGTAAAAAAAGGGTAAACAATGACAGAACATAGAATGGAAAATAAACAGCTGTGTTACAAAAAATCAAGGTAAAAATGTATCACAAGGATATACCTTATCATTTACCAGGAGAGATTCTAAGCATTCAGAGTAAGAGAATACTAGATGTTCCCATTCAACAATTTCAGCCCTTCGCTACACAAGGGATAAAACGAGTAAAAACATTTGTGAAACATCTCTTATGTAGAAACTGTAAACAGTTATTCAATTAAGTAAAACCTCAAAGGACATTTTAATGAGATCACGGTGTAGCTTTGCAAACTGACAATCCAAGTCACTGACAATTTTATCCACAAAATCATCCTGCAAAAATAGACACCAATAGTTAACAAAATGTTTCCAGAAAACATTCACAAGGTATGGAACGAAATAGTCAACTTTTTCTGATAATAGAATTCAATAATTCTACCTTGGCACGATTAAACTCATCCATACAGTTATCCAATGTGCCTGAAGCCAAATAATTGTCGAACTCTTCATGCAAGCATGCTTGCTCTTTAATCAAATCATACTGAATATACCAATTTAAAATATAATATAAGCAATTATAAAGGAAACCAAATTGAAACACCAAGAGTATAAATAATTTAATACAGTTGTTCAAACATTAATGTGATAACCATATAGATGAATGCAGAGAAAAGCAATAAAACAATGATGTCAATAACTCAATATATAGCTGTTAGAAAACAAAGGTACCATCGCAAGTTGGAGACTACACACTACATGGAAAGAGCAATGTTTTTTTTTTTTGGAGTAGAATTCACGGTAATTAAAAAAAATGAAACAGTTATATCAAGTACAGAATGATCTAGAAGCATGCAAATATGTATGGGACACAAAAGCTCAGCTCACTAAAACAGATGTGGGAGCTCAAAAAAGAATAGTTCATGCAACAGTGACATGAAGAGTTGCAATCTGCTATTGTCCTCTGTATGATTTTCCTCTTTTTGATTTTGTGATGGAAGATGATACCATGCTCTATCTGTCCACATTTTTGTTGGAGATTTTATGCACATTTTATGGGGTAGTATAGCAGATGAACTTCTCTCCTTATGCTTTAGGTGTAAAAAAAAAAAACAGATGTTACTACTTTTTGTCCTTATGGCTTTTACAAGCTGGCAGTCTTGTCTTACAACTTGAATAGACACTTTTATATATCTATCAAAGACACCAAACAAAGAAACCCAATAGTCCAGGTAATCTACAAGGTTTAAAACAAGACGTGGCAATTAGCATAGCAGCTATCTCCTGTTATGCAGGCTCAGCAGGCATCAGGCCCAATTATCCTATATTATCTATATTTCCTTAAATTAGGATCTCATAGGCTATATAACTGTAAGCGTGGATTGATGGAGAATTAAGCAAGGAGCAACCTATTGTTGCCGGATTCCCTTAGGAAGCCGGGAGCCCTAGCCGCCTCCTGTCATCTTCCTCCTCGCATCACAATCACGGCGCCAAACCGCCGCCCTTGCTGCTACAGACCTCGTCCCCAACCTCGCATCCCTATAGCCTCCACCCTAAACCCAGTAGGATCCGCAATCCTATCATCTCCATTATTCATAATAACCATTAGAATTCAGAAATTTCAATCACCAAAAATAGGCTTTCACATTGATGGTGTTGGAAACATAGAACAACTCAGGGGTGGGACCCACTGCCAGAGGGTGGTTGCTTTGACTGAAAAAGCTAAGTTGCAAGAATTTGTACAAGACTTGTGTGTCCCAGCCCACCCTTGCTCATATAGGCAGGTGGCCAACCACGCCAGAGCATATTCTAGCTGCTCAAAAGCAGATCCTTCGATTCTACTTGGTGGCCAAGGCACCATATTCATCTTGGTGGCCAAGGCACCATTATAGAGAGAGTAAAACACTAACTACTGGATAACTGAAGTAAAACACTAGGCTCATACTATCAGATGGATCCTAAGTTAGGTTAAGCATCCAGCAAGTAAATATTGCAAGTATTTGCACTCGTTACCTCTAATTAAATGCTTTCATAGAAGAGAAACGAGGTATTATTACAAGTATGGGAGGTCTTTTTGCATTGATTTGTTCTAGAAAGGTGAAACTTTTTTTTACTCAGACACACAAGAGACCTGCGCATTATTATATTAGGAAGAAAAGGTATATTAATAAGAATACTCCCTCCCTATATTAACAAGAATACTCCCTCCCTCCTACATGGTGCACTATGGACAAGTTTGTAGAACAAAGGGAGTAGCAGTTAGAGTAAATAGGAATAGTACCATATTGTCTACCCACATGGAGTGTTTGACATATGTGCCCTATATAATCAACGCATGAGGTCCAAGGCAACAAAACCATCATCGCACCAATTCTATTGGCCTGTGGTATCACAAGTCCAGGCTTAGATCCTAACCCCAGCCACTGCAACTTCCAGCACCACGTTGTTGGCCATGAAACCACAATAGATCTCAGATAAGGTAAAGCCCAGAGGGCATGGCCCTTGGCCACTTGTTGGAATTGAAATGCAAATGGCTTAGTTCTTACAATAGCACTACCCCTGATTTTATAGACAGAGGGCCTCTCTAACCTACTCAAGCATATCTTCTAACCACTAAAGCGGATGCTGAGCTGAGCATATTCCTAATACTAGGCTTAGAAGCCAAATGTAAATTGCAGAAAAGAAAGATACAAGTGCTTAATACTAAGCTTATCTATCAATTCTCCCCTAAGCCTTATGCTGAGCAGTGGAAGTGATCCGTTGTAGCCCAATCCTCTCTCTCATCTCCCGGAACTTGACTTCCCCAATGACTTGGTGGTGAGGATATCAGAGTGGTGGTGATGTAGCTAGCCTTGATGCTCCCATCTGTTAGAGTATAGGGAGAATTAGGCCTATGGCCCTGAAAAAAACTTAGTTTAGGTATTTGGCCTTTTTTTCTGCTCGAATTTAGCTCAATGGCCCTGAAACATAACTTTGTTAGTTATTTGGCCTTCCGTCCAATCTCAGGTTCTGCTGTTAGTTTGTCTACGTTTGCAACACAAAAAGGCGAAAGTGCCCTTGTCTCACCTTGCCGCATACGCATTACTGCGCGATAGGGGAAAAAGATTCCGCCACCCCGTCGGGCATGGACGACCTGAGCGACCACCTGCCGGACCTCCTGGCCACCATGCACCACGACAGCCCGGCGCCGAGATCATCCACAGCCTCCTCCGCTACCTGCTCATGTCCGTCCGTGCCCGGCCATGGCAATGATGCATACCCATGATACACAGCGCGCCACGTGCAGCATCTGTGTGATCGTGCCTGTCTTCATGGACGACCTCGTCAATGGATTTAGCTAGCTCTCAGCGTACGCAAATGCCCAAGTGCACCATATAGCATCAGCTCCTGAATATACCTAAGGACGCCGATTGACGAGAAGCTGGCTTGTTTATTATTAATTAATTAACTAATTGGTAGTAGGACGAAGTACTTGCATTGGTTTACGGCATTATTAGCCATTAGCGCTAGCAGCAGGGCCGTTACATGCCCAGATTGGATAAATAAGCAAAACTCTATTTTTTTCATGTCAGGGGTAATATGGCCTTTTCACAGCTCAGTTAACACCGTTACATGTCCAGATTGGACGGAAGGCCAAATAACTAACAAAGTTTTATTTTGAGGCCATAGAGCTAAATTCGATTGAAAAAAGGCCAAATACCTAAACTGAGTTTTTTTCAGGGCCATAGGCCTAATTCTCCCTAGAGTATGGCTGGGCTGCCTGTTGATTAGGATAGATGCCGTTGATTAGGCAAGGATCACCGTAGGATCAGGTGTTTCTATAAATCCTAATGATCCTTTGCCTATATGTACTCTGTACTTCTCTGCCATCTAATCAATCATTATTCGTAACCTATTGTTTACATGGTATCAGCGCGATAAGGACCTCTCTTCCGCTGCCCCAATCCTCCTCTGCGCGCCGCCCTCTGCGAAGCGCAGCCCCTACCCACCTCACGCTGGCCTCCTGCCTGCGATGGCTCTACCACCTCCTCGGCCTCTCCTGCGCCTGAACGGCGCCTCCTCATGCGGCCAGGCAGCGAGGGTGCCAACTTTGAGGCCAAGGAGAAGGCAAGCGCCGACGCCGCCTTGGCGCTGGCACCCTCGTGTGGCGAAGTGAAGCGCGCCGCCGCGGGACATAGCGCTGCTGCCCAGCCGGGCCAGCGTCTGCTCGGCTCGGGCGGGCAAGGGAGCGTGCCAGCCAGCTGCCGCAGCCTTCACCGAGGAATCCTCGGCGCCCCGGCAGCGCCACCGCCTGATCTTGAGCGGCCATGCCGCACATTTGTGTCGCCGCGCTCCTCCGGCTCACTTCAAAGGCCGCCGGCAGCGGCAAATATCCGGAATCACGCGTCACCACCATCTCGACATCAACTCCGAAAACTTCAACCGGCTGGCGGACCAGGTTCCTCCTCATCCTCGGCAAGTTCTCCCGCCGGACGTTCGCGAGGGGCGCCCCGACCCCATCTCTCCCAAGCGGGCTCGGATGGATTGCGTCGTCAAGTCGTGGATCGCCGCCACGCTCACCAAGCTAACTTAGCGAGATCATTCTCCCATCGAGTGGCTCCACCGCCCGGCATGCGTGGCTTCGCCGTCGAGTGATCAGCGAGTTCCTCTCGCGGCAATTGTGAGTGGGGCCCGGCCCATCCACCTCGAGACGCGGTTCCGCAACCGTCCAAAGCGAGCTCTTTTGTTACCGACTAATGCCGCCGATCAAGAGGCGATGGCCAATGACCTCCACGCGGCCCCCTGGCCGAGACCGATCACCGACCGCGACTCTCATTCGGTAGGCTTTGAACGACGCGCTCAACCACGTTGGGGCTCTTCTTCGTCTGGCTCGGCCCCCTTTCCCCACCTTCTTGGAGGCCCTGCGACGACCTCATCCTTGAGCAGCTCGCCATGGAGAACCACAAGGGAGGCTCCTCGCCAAAGCGCCGGTCACGCCTTTCGCCCCCTCTTTCGGCGAACCTCAGCTCCTCTGCTAGCGCCGCGCTCTTCGGGGCAGCGGAACAAGCGAAACGGGGCTTATAAAGGCATAGCGGTGGCCCGCCGCCACCGAGCAGCAGCACGGCGCCGGGAGCAGCCCCGCCGAAGCTTCAACCTCGAGCGGGCTCCCATCCGATGTAGGCTGCGCTCATCCCCTGCCTACCTCAAATGCGCCTCGCTTGTTCGCCAGCAGGCAGGTGCTCCCCCGCTCACCAACAAAGATGGCGCGCTGCCCTCGGCTCGCCGACGTGGAGTGCCCCACCCCATCGCCCGGCCTTCCTTCTGGGACCCGACGGCGCTCCTCCACCTTAGCACGATGACGCTGAACGCGCCCCGCCGGGGGCCCAACGATGGTATTTTCGACTTAGGTGCTACTTCCCACATGACATCCAGTCATCCTCTCTTTCACATGTTCTTTTCCCACTCTACCCTCCAATACCCGCGCCGCGGCTCCATAGAAAGTTACGACCCACTTTATGTCTTATTAATGTTCTTGTCTCACGAGAGATTATTAAGAATCTTATCTCTCTGCTCGTCCAGTTTACCACCAACAATAATTGTACGGTTGAGTTTGACCGCCGTTTGTTCCGTGAAGGTTCTTCAATCTCGGACCAACATGGAAATTAAGTGTAATAGCTCCAACGCTATACCCTCTTCATCTTCCACTAAGCGCACTCTCTTGTCGCCCGCGTCATCTCCAGCATGGCATCGGCGTCTTAGTCACCCCCCCACGGTCATGAGGCTTTGTCCAAGCTCGCGTCTAGTGGCCGGGCTCAAGGCTTCAGTGTGTCATGTCACATTGGGATTGTTCCAGATTTATGTCATGGTTGTTCAGGGCTTTGTATTAGCGTTGTTGCTTCATCTACTGCTTTGCACAAGGTCTTCATCAAGCTATTCGAAGTTCTCCATCACTAACATCAAGCACTAATTACGCCTATGTACCTTGGATTCGGGATAGCGCCCTCGTGCCCGCCTTCTGGTTAGGCGTGTCGCCTTTTCGCCCAAAGACAAGCTTCGCCGTGCCGTCTCTTATCCACCTATTTTATCTACCACAACAACAGCCCGCGTCGTGACGGCACCTTCTACCTTGCTCTTTTGCCCACCACGTCAAGCACGAGAACTTCTTTGTTTGTCCCCCGACAATGTTGCATGGTTGGGGCCCCCTACCTTGTACATCTGGTATTGGCAACACCAGCATATGCTGGCGCGCTTGTCCCCTCATACTATGGGAGGGAAAGATGGGCTGCATGGTGGGCTGGGCCACCCCCTCCTCTTTACCCTTATCCTCTTTTTTTTCTTCCATCAATCCTGCAGCTTGCTGTTGTTGTTGCTTCTAGACTGGTGTATGGAATCATCTTGCCTCACCTTACAAGCACCTAGGTGATTAGAAGGTGGCTCACTGCACGTTGCCTTACCGCCTTCTAAGAACTATGATCTTTTTCCCGAAGTTTTTTTTTTTAATTGTGTACTTAGTTTTGATATTATATAAAAAAAAAAAAAAGAAGCAAAAGAGCCATGGTGCTCAAAACTGAAGTGGAGAGCTAAAATCAGTGGTAGTAGGCATACCCTAGATTCTTTCTTTTCTTTCTCTTGATATACATCCATGCATAAGGCCGCAAATGCTCAGGGAAATCATCTATGTTCAAGGTTCAAGTGGCTGAAAAGAGGAACCAGATGCGGTTGCTTAAAACTGCAAAGTTCTAACAGGCCACTGAAAAATGGATTAAACAAACCTCAACACTTGCACTCCCTTCTGCTAAAGGCTAACTGATGAGCTAGTGTTGTCAGCAGTTCCTTGTGACTCTATCAAATGAATGATCAAAATATAAAGTATAGAAAAAAATACAAAAGGCAGCATAGCAAAAACATATGAAGATAGTAAACATTAAATATTCAAGATAACCTCGCGTATCAAAAGGATGGAACTTGCCCTTGAAAAACAATATTAAACCAAAGAAACTCTGCAAGAATACATATATTCAGACTGACATGTGTCTCAGCTACAATGAAAGTACTAGAGAACCAATACTCCCACGTCAATCAGTGTTATTGGATTCCATTGCATGGGATCATACTGTGATTCACATATTTCTGGGAGACGCTCCAAAATGTCATCATCACAAGAATCAGTGCACTGCTAATGAAAATGGTAAGGTTAAATGTGTTTTGGTCACTGAGAAGCAAGTATCCGACATATACCGTAATATATGGTTTGAGTGCAATAAGTTGTGTCAGAAGTTGAGAAATCTGTCTGATACGGCTCTGATAATATACAGCAGGCTTCTTTGGCTTCAGAAGGAACAAAACAAACTAGCATCAGGCAATAGCAGTCACCTATGTATGGGAAAAATGAAAGGTATGAAGATACTCACTGCTACAATATTGTGAAATGATCTGCAAATAAGGATCGTATAGCTGCTAATCCCATACATTGACTTAAATTCAGGTTTTCAATTTCTCAAGAAGAATGTCCATTTCATAATAGTTAACCTACAAGTGAGAGAGATTATTAGTGAAATTCACAGCTTTGTTAACAAAATGAATCAATTGGGAACAGTAGTATTTCCTGCTAACTTGCGTACACAAACTTATAGTAAAAAAGTTTTGTAAACAGCTCTGTAAGCATGAACCAAAAGGGCTTTACTGCCTTCATAAAAAAAAAAGAGGGGACGTGTCATTGGACCTCAAAACAAGGGCAGTTTATTATTATATTTTTGTGTAAGCTTGAAAAAAAGATCAGAATCCAGTTGGCAGCAAACCTCGACATACAGTTCAAGAGACAAAAGAAAAATACTACAGGATTTGAATAATATATATATTGATCAGCAATTAAGGACATGTTTGGCTTCTTTTAAGTGGGCACTATCTTGCCTTGCCCAGTAAGGTCTGTTGGATGCCAAGCAAGGTTTTCTTAGAACCTGTGTGCATGAGCACTGGCTTCGCTAGTGCAAGAGAGCCAAACTGGCTTTGCTCAGACCGGCAAAGGTAAGCTTCCCCACGCAAGCAAGCCAGGCAAAGAAGGAAAAGCTACCGGCACACAAATATCCATAAGCACACAATCCACCACGAGGACAAAAAATGAAGGAGATTAAACAGATATTTCTGAGTTTACTGCTAGATAATCCTAAGTGTGTGCTTTAAAGAACTTAGCGATAAATCATAAACTTGAAGTACTGTGAAAAAATATTTGAAAAAAAACAAACCACTGGCAACTAAATTCGTACTCATGCTAACCAGCCTTGAATTGTCCTGCTCTTGATGAAGCCATACTGGTTGGTATGAATTTATATATAAAATCTCAAGTGGGGGTTTCCCCTGCTGTATTTACGTTAAAAAAAGAGTAAAAAATTCAAGCATGTTGATGAACTTTGGTGGACACATGCTTCATGAGGTCATTAGCAATCTAAATAGCACCAATATTGTAACTGTGAATAGATGTTGGACCATCAAACAGAAGTATCTGTAGGAAATTGAGGACAGTGGGACGTGGAGCTGAGGTAGAAGAGGAATAACCTAGATCGACACAGATTCCAAAGAGATCCTAAGGAAGAAAAGGAAATCAACCGGTGAATGCTGGAAACCAAATAGCAGAAGAGTAATATGGAATAGAATTGGTAGAATTTGTTGATTGTATTGCTAAGTCGCGTGGGTGGATTATATGGAATTACATTCTGAGGGGGCAGCTGAGTATGAAAGTGAATAACAGGTTTGGTAGAGTGATGCAGGTAAAGGCACAACCAAACAAAGTTTTGGTCTGATATATGGACAGGGGAAATGCCCTCCTGAAAGTTGCATTCCATACTTTCTTTTGAGATATGAGAAGATCGAACATCACTGTGTCTCATTGAGTGGGAGGACAAGGGCCTATTGGGCCCCAGCCCATTAGGGTTAATTAGTGTGTCTTACTTAGGGTCAAGAGTCAGACACTCTACTATATAATGAGAGGAGATGTATCAATCCCCTATATAATCGAATAAAGAGATTAGAAGGAAAAACCCTCTCTTGCCGACTAACCCGTGGGCAAAGCGCCGCGGCCGGCGTTCTTGTGCCCCCGCAACCTAGCCACCATCTCATGAATAGTACCGCGGGTACTGTAGCAGCCGCCCAGCCCCTCTTCCTCAGCTCCAAGGCCGTTCATAACAGTCTCATGTGGCAATACTGCTGCGGTATAATTATGAGGAAAATGCATCATTCAACATGTTGGGCAGTATATTGGGGGCTCAACAAATTGGGGAATACACAATAAGATCTTTGTTTTAGAGTTATGACCGATATACACGTGTTAGTACTATACAAATTGGTGATCATTTTTTTTTTGAACTATTGGTGATCAAAGTTATGTTTTGATGAACGTGTTGATGTGAATTTCATGTGGCGCGGATACTGTTGCATGTTCAATCCTCGTTAGAATATTGAAACAGGCTCCTAAGGAAGGACTGTTGAAAATATTAGTATAGTTCAAGGCAATAATAAACCTTCACAAGTTACCTTTACATCTGGATAGCCATGAGTTCAGTATATCAAAGTAATTTGGAACTATAACTTTAAGCAACAGGTTACCTCCAAGCAGTCATCCATTGCATCCACTTGTACGCAACATATTTATATATGTGGGAAGGTATCTTTCAAATTCTTCATTAAACTAGGCAGGAGCACAAAAGGTAAGTTAAGCTAAAGGTCCAAAATTTGGTACCAAAACCAACAAACAAGAAAACACAAACCTCCCAATTCCAAACAACATCATGTGGAAAATCCTCTGGCGCATCACTAGCGCTTGCGTATATGAAGATCATACTTAATTTCTTCACTAACCATCCACCAAAGCGATGAAAAATTTTTTACTGTCCGCATACCTTCATAACCTGATAAAGAGGTGCATACACAGGATAAAGTTGAGTGTTTGGTCGTGATAATTTCATGTGGAAATAAAACTATTAAATTACAACAGAAATGTTGATCAGCTCCAACTTCTAGGTCCAAAATAGCTCACCTTTTCACTCTATATTTACCTATTAAAATCTTTGATTTTACAGTAACATTTCATGGTCGATCAAACTAAAGTAGATAGAGCAAGCATGCAATAGGAGCAGCAGAAATGTATTCCCCACACTTTTGGTGATCAAAAGTACTAGAATTTGATTCCAGGATATTTGTCATTCCAGACCAAAAAGCTCCGTGGAACCATCTCAAAAGTGCACTTTGCAATTCCCTCTGCTATCAGTATTTAGCCCGATAAATTAACATGTAGCCTTATCAACCAAGGAAACAAAGACCTTGAACTTCACCAGTTCCTAGATTGAAACTAGATTTATTTTTCAAAAATTAGGATCATGGGATATTTATGATCCTTGAATTGGGAGTTAGGGGATAACCATCGTCAGGAAGATGATCAGGCAAAGTCGGCGTGGAGGGAGACTGGGATATTTGAGGGAATTGGATTGTTTGTTCTTCCTTCCCCTCTTCTTGGTACATCACCTCTCCATGTAGAGGGACACCTTGCCACCCAAGGAAGGCCCAATCATAGCAAATCATATCAATCCCATCTCTAATTGACCTAAATCTACTCCCATCTCTAACTGATCAAATCCCTCTAATTGATCCTAATCCAATCTCTTTCCTAATCCTTACTTCCTTAGCAGGGGAGTTATATATTGATACCAGCCCAGGCTGAGCCGTCCTGGGCCCAACAACACTCATATCATGTAGGATTAGCGACTGGGTACTCTGGTTGGAAACACAGCAAAGTACAAGTTTTCATATCATAAAAATATTATTTACAAGTACAGAACCAAAAGAATGGACTTGACAGCTTGCCTGATTGTCTATGTAAACTTCGCCAGATTTTCGACAAAGTTGAACTTTATAACATTTTCTTAGAATCTTCTTCTGTTGCTTTGAAGTTAATGGGCAAATCTAAGCTTTTGAGATTGCACTTGGGATATCACCAACAAGTAGCATGATAGTTGGAAGCCAAAAAAGAAATAAAGTGGTTCACTCTTTGATTGATTAGTAGCAATTGCAAGATGGATCAAAAGCATGGCAAAATGGTGATACTTTCTCCACTGCTTCATAATCCACCAAACACCCAAGCAAGTACATGCCAATCTCTCAAACAAATGGGTAAGAGATACCTACAAGCAACTTTACAAGTAACTGTAAGAAGGGTTAAGTAGGCTAGAAAAACAGACAATGAATATTTTCCATACCCAATAATTGAAGTTTTAGATATGAGCATCCAAGTTCTGAACAGCCTTTTTGTGTGATGATTGGGTCGAGAGTAAAAAAAGGTGAAAGCCCACTGTTTAGTCCTTCAGGACTTAGGACCCCAAGCAGTTCAGAGACAGAAAGAGTAATTCTAAGGAAACAATAGCTGCATTGGTGGACTATCTTCTGGTCCTAGGGTATCCCCAAGAAGAACTTTGTAGGCCCTCATGAAGAAAAAGGAACCATGCATGATGCAAACCATCTTCACTGGAGTCAAATAGAGTCGCAACAACTGGGCATCCTTTAACATTCGAGGGGCAATATTTAACAAGTGGAATGAAGACAATCCGTAAGAGCTTTCCCAAATAGTTAAAATTTCATGGATTCCAAGTTTCCCGCCGTAACGGTGATGATACACGAACAGTCCAGTAACCCACAAAATGCTCCCTCAACAAACACAAACCAATAACATTGTATCTGAAATATTATAAAAATTCCATATAAAACTAAATCAGCTCCTTACACCATCTCAGCTAGGTCATCTGCACTGTACTTTCTAAAAATCCTGCTTTAGGAAATTCGCAAAACTGTACCAAATCAGCTAGTGTTTTATGAAAATGCACTTCACAGAAAACTTCTATTTGAAAAGGCACTTAAATAGTGATCATATAAAAATGCACTACCTCATATTATTATTCAAGAATAAACAAACATGTATATAAGAGGTATGTAATGTTCTCGGCTACCATTGTTCTTGTCCTAAATGTATCCTGAGTTTGAGCAAGTTTTGTAGAGACGTATATTAACACTATCAATGCATAAAGAAAAAATCAAAATACATTTCATAAAATGAATCTATGGATGCTCAATAAAAAAAGGGTGTACCCAGTGTCGTAGGCCTCGCGACCGCGCTGGGTCTGAGGGGTGATTAGCACCAAGACACCGCGTAACGCGGAGGTCGGGCTTGAACCTGGACCTTCCGTCACAGCGTAAAGCACTACCGCTGCAAATTCAGGGCCAAATTTATGGATGCTATGGATGCTCATTGGAGAATCCCCTATATAGTTTGGTTTCTAAAAGATACCTCTTCTTCCCATGTATGGTGTTCAAAAATAAATTGTATTAGGTGAAAAAAAAAATTGAAGGTATATTAGGGTGAAATTTGCAAATAGAAAACAGGTGCCTAACAGCTGTTTGAGCACCCTTACCCACCCTTTTTGAATTTGTGACCAAAACTACTGCATTTGGCATTTTTAGATTCATCAACATCAGGTGCTTACTACTTCCAATACGTAACTCTATATCTTCAGCTTTACTCCTGATAGATTGTAAGTCACTGGTCCTCCCAAAGCATTTTTGTATACATCGAAGAATCTGAACAAAAACATCAGATTCAAAAAAAAAAAACGCAGTCACATTCAAAGATCAAGGACATGTACACAACAACTAGTACTAGGGTTCGAGCAAACCAATGTGCCAATGGTAGGCCCCTCATGTCCCTGCATTCCCTTTTGTTTTGAAATGGTGTTGTGCAGGGGAAGCCCCCACTGTAAACTTTATATTGATAAAAAAAAGGAGCGCTGTACAGGCAAAACAACAAACAGCAGCAACTAGAAACCTGAGGCAAAGAAAATGTCCTCTGCCTTCTTATGGTTCCATGGTACTCACATCAATAAAAATACCTAGTACACAGCTTTTGTTGCACTATGCCATTACCCAGTCACCAGTGTAAGGGAACAAAAGTGTTTGTGATATAGTTATTTACCCGCAAGATTAGGGGAAGCATCAACTGGCTTTTGCAAGGGCATATGAGTCTATGTGATAGGCAGATGCTGAAGTACATCCTCTGAGCTCCAGGGGGACCTTACACTTCTGTTACCTACAACCTTCCTCAAATGATTTTTACCAATAAACGAACAGTTCTCCGAAATTCATGATTGGTAAAACACCAAAACACATGATTTATAATTTTGTATTCCCAGTCTGACTGGATCCAAATTTTGTTCAAAGTTCTCAAAAGATCTGTAAGCAAAAATAATGCATGTCTTCAATCCTGAAAGAGAACAACAAATCATAAAACTCCTTTCTAATATGAGTAGCAATGCCAACGCGTAACCTAGTACACTCAAACATTACACTAAAGAGAACATAAAAAAAAAAAAAAAAAACACAACTATCAATATACACCTATGAAACGATGTCACAAGGACAAATGCTTCAGATAGGATATTATGCTCCAAAAAGAGGTAGTTGAATTACTATCTTGAAGGCATGAGATTGGTCCCATGCACCCTGCATCATCAAAAAAAAAAAATTTTTAACTCACAACAATCAAGGAGAGGATATTTGTTGCTGTAAAGTAATGAAATTTGGTTAGCTGCAATTGTGGAAAAAAAGGAGGATATGCATCTGTAGTACTATAGTACAAAATGGAGAGCCATCATAGCTAATGAGTTGAAAGTACAAAATTTCCATTTGTCTTGAACACTGCACTTTTGTATTAAGTTCTCAAAACCCAAATCAATCAGCTTGGGTCCCTTCATCATGTCACAATGCCAGGAGGCAAACACTAATGCTATTACTTTATGTTTGCCAGTTTCAAGTATCATGCCAGCCTCTTAGATGCACACAATGACATATTCAGGCCAGTTGTGTTCACAACAGAAAGGCCTCACCAGAAATCAATTTTAGTTGGCTGAAGTTTGAAAATACACACACAAAACAGGACTACAATTTACTCAAGGTAATGTCCAAGATAGCATCATTTGTAAGAGCATCATTTGTAAGTTAATTCATTACTTCCCAAAATTCAGCTGATGGAACATTATGGTCTTAGGTATTCCATTGTGCATGAGTTTCACAGGAAGAATTTAATCCCTATGAAAGCATAACGCAAAAATACTCAACTTCCAAATATGTCATTCAGTTTCAAACAGACATATTGTTAAGTGTATATGTCAAGGCCCATCCTAGGCTCTCTACATATATAGTTTATCTTATCCTGTTATCCAGCCGGCGTGGTGGCTAAAGGGCGTGAGGCCAGGACCGTCGTTCATCTATTAAGTATTTGCTGATATTTTTGCTATTAAGGTATGCTGTAGTCCAAGGACTATAAAAAATCCCATTTGGGATAAGGGTTGTTTTCCGGCTTCCCTTAGGGAGTAGGGAGATTTGCTAAACCTCCTACTGCCCTCTTTCCAGCGAACTCATCGCGGCTCCGGCTGTCGCCGCCGCCACGTCAGGTGCCACCCAGCCGGCCTCTCATCCCTACGAAACCTCGCACGCTCAGGTGGGACAAGGAATCTAACGAGCGTGGTATCCATGTCGGAGCCCGTCCGCACTCCTAGCCGATCCCACCGCCCAACTCCTCACGCAGCCCTTCCCACCACGTCCCGGCCTCATGCCTCGGTCTCTCAGCGGTTCACCACCTCGCGGGCGCCATCACCATGGAGTCCCTCACGCCGCAGCTGGTGTCGTCGAGCTTCACTCGCATGACATCGCGGGCAAACCTGCTGAGCGTGGCCCGGCGATCGCGGGCGGCTTTGGAGACCCGGCTCTTATCTGCGGCCGCGCCACCGCTAGCCCGCTTGGCGTCGTCGCGTCGGCGGTCCTCCACCATCGGCGCCTATCATGTCCTATGCCCGCGGGACGCTCAGCGCGATGGGAGCTGCCGCTCGGCGTGTCGTGGCCCGCTCGCCTCGTCGCGTCGTGGGCGATGAACTTCACGATCTCCGCGCGGAGCGGCCCGGCCCGTCATATCTCCACTAATGGAGGACTCATCTTCTGAATTCTCCAAGGTGAATTGTATCAAAACCATGGATAAGGGTTGGGAATAAAGCTAATTAATATTTTAACCCACCCACGATCAATTATTCATGCCGCTTGCGTCGTCATTCTTCGCCAAGTCGTTGCTAGCGTGTGGATCGGTCCCTGCGGCGTTGGCCCGATTCACAAGCATAACCTCATCTTCACAGTTGCACAGCGCGCCCGCCTATCATGGCCCCATCAGTGGGCAGGCCATCTTCACCATCCACACAATTTATGCCCATCCATCAGTCGTCCGCATGTCATTTTCATCACCCTTGACTTCGTCCATGCGCTTCCTCACTTACGTATGCGTGTCATCAGCGAATCCACGTGACTCACCCGTCTGAACCTATGCGCTCTGTCAGCAAATCGCAATTCCTTCCCCATCCATGCAACCTTTTGCATGCGCATTGTCGGCTCCCTCATCGATCCAATGTTCTTCAGCCTGCTGGTTGACATCTCTTCAGGACACCCAACTGCCCTGTTTGCCCATAATCTGCCCCTCAGGCCTCTCTTCCATTTCTAAAAAAAAGGCCTCTGTGTGTGTGGAAGCCTGTTCAGGGGGTAACAGCTTTATCTTTTCAGTTCAGGACTAAATTTCAATTTATATCACAGAATAATGTCATAGTCATTAGTATAACTCTACATTGTCAGAATTATCTGGAGAAGGCAGGGAATGAGGGGCAGCTGTTGCTACATTGTCATTGTCATTCTCATTAGTATAGCTCTAGATGGTCAGAATAAAGGGAGAAGGATGCGAAGAAACGGCAGACCTAGGAAGGGAGGGGCATCAACAGCAGCAATGCCATCAAATTGCTGGCAGACAACATGGGTGGTGGCCATGAGAGATGGAGCGCTGTAAGGCTAGAGAGCTTTCGGGTTCCTTCACAAGTGTCTGCTTAGTTCAATCTGATATAAAGGAGGCTCTGCAAATAGAGGACACTTGACTTACATGAAAACCTAATTCTAGACTAGACTCTTCCTAGACCCTAACTTACACACACTCCCGACTGCAGCAGCAGTGGTGGTGCTACAGTACCCACGGGTACTGTTAAGCACCTGTGAATACTACAATGCGGGCTTGTGTGGCCTGGCTGCTAGGCCTAGGCACCCTAAGCCCATGACAGTGTACAATGAGATTCAGTCAAAGTATTAAAACATATAGAATTGGTGGTCACAAAATTGAATCATTTAAGAATTTAATAGCTTCACAGGATAAACTTGACAAATTGCCTAGCTTATTGAAAAATCAAATGAATTAAGAACCACTTGTTTTGTTTGTAATTGTTAAACCAGAACATAAAGATTGAAAACAAATTAAGAGTGATGAAAAAAAAGAACAGATATACCTACCAACTTCCCTTTCATCAACAAACTCACTAGATCCTTCGACATCACCCATAACAATACCTGAACAGTATTTCGTTCTTGAGCAATCTCTTGATCAAATATGTTGGTTGCTTGACTCTGATAAAAGACAATGAGTAATATGGTCAACAGATGATAGGTACACACACTGTCCAAATATAATAAAGCACGCAACATGACTCCAAGATTTAAATTGTTTGTAAGTTTTATAGATGCCTGTGCTCTCCAGTACAGGGGACTTTCTGCATATTGTACATGCTCCTCTCTCTTGTATATTAGCCCCTGTTTTGGACCATAGGAATAAACATTACCAATCTGTAAGACTGTAACAGCAGTGATCCCACTACATTGTATTTTTATTCGAATTTCACATGGTCATGGTTTTATGTTTACTGAATCTATTTTCAAGAGAAATGGTTGGTGAAATTTCAACTTAAAAGAACATTCCTTAACAAGAGGCAAACATGGAGAATTGGAACAGACTAGAGAACTGCTAAACCTTTCAGTACTGATTCGATGCTTTGGATGAAGGTTCAAATTCTTGCCTTCATTTCTGCTTTCTGGGATTTTGTACCCAGCCTCAACCAAGAGACAGGCAGTGAACCATGAAGTGGGAAAAGAGGTGTGATAAAGCTGGGGACTAGTACAATTAGATTTGGCATGTGAAGGAGCAGAAGAGGAATCAAAAAGAAGGTGGTGTAGTGGGCAGATCATGAAAATAGGAGAGACTTGATAAGCCTGTGTTTTCATCATTCAGAATCCAAGGCAAAGAGGCCTAGTGTCAGGTAAGAACCTCGGAGGAGATGGAATTGAATAAGAGGCAAAAGACGGGTGTACAGCATCTCCATTTCCTTCTCCCCCTACTGAAGTTCAAGAAAATTTATATAAGAAACAGACACATGTTTTATCTATGAATATTAATGACCATAGCATTGTCAATTATATGAAAAAAAAATAAAAAAAAAAAAAAACAAGCACTCTTATATATTTCGCTTTCTCCAGGCAGAGCGTTTCCAGATGGCTCCATGTATGTAATAGCTTAATGCAAGATGATGCACCATACCTTGCTTCTGTTCATACAACGAGCAGCTCTGCAAGTTGCAGCAAAGCTATCACAGCTTCTTCAGTAATCTGTGGGACAGAAAACAACTCCTGCACAGCAAATCAGCAATAACCTTGTTCAGCATAGCATACAGTTCAATTTTCATATAATGTTGACCAGAATTGTTGATTCAAAATAATAAATAAAAAGGATATCCAACAGTATGGTTAATGCGCCTACCCCAGAGCACAACTTATTTAACCTTATGTATCAAGTTAGTAAAACCAAAAAAAAAAAAATACTTATATAGCAAATTAGCAAACTTGGCGACACAACATTTACTAGTAAGCCATACACATATAATCATCTTCCTTGTAAATGGTATGCAGAAAATAGAGATATGTAGCTCATGCTTTTAGTCAAAGATCATGTTAATTTTTTTCACCAATGAAACACAAGTCAACATGAACTGATCCTAGCTCGGATAGTGAAAGTCTTCGGCGACACCACCACCACCATCCAGTTTGTAGCTTCTTTGACTTGAATTTGGGTTTTCTATTTCTTATTATTTACAATGCCACTAAAGTCATGCTAGGTTGGTCAAGAGCTTTTAAAAATAAGGTTAACACATGTGGAAATGAAGTGAAAACTAACCTTCATATCTAGAGGAAGAGAAGTTCTATCAACAGCCTGACATACGTGAATGATGCATTGGCAGATTTGCAATCTGGCATGCTGAGCTATTGAAGGATCCTGAAAACTCCAAATAATGAGAATTTATGGATACAAGATTGCTGTCAACAAAATCAACATGTAATTGCTCATATTGTCAGATCCCTGGGAAGTCAAGTATGAATGCTTGGCGATAATTAAATTCGGTTTTACCATTGTGGGAAAAAACCAAGATATAATCAAGACTACATTAAAATTTTATTTTTCAATTTGGATGAACAAAAGATAATCAGGCTTACATGGAAGTTGTTGTTGATTGATGACAATAGTTCTAAAAGCTTAGTCACAACCATAGCGACTGCGTCAGGAAAATGTCTTAGAAAAGGACATAACGCATTCAAATGGAACCTCATGATAACCACAAGGCCTGGTTCAGTCCACTTCAGAGATAAAAGCTGCAGAATTAGACCTGATTTACAAGCAGACAATAAGATAAACAATATAGAAGGAACAAAACCAACAAAATTATATTGAAGTTTTACTCAAATGATTTGACCTTCAAATATCTTGTACACTCTCTGCAAAGAAACCTCTGTATCAAGAATGACCTTAGTTGAATCATTGAATATTGTACTGACAACCGTTTCAAGCACTAGCTCCGCACCTCTATTAGCTGCCAAATCCTAGTATACGCATGCATTAAACAAGTTTCCACAAATATAAGTAAACTCCTGAGAACAGAGACATGACAATTCAAAACAGTAACACTTTGGCTAAATAAATGAAATATCCAACCATTGAGTATTCTGATGCCGCACTTGCATCTCCAATAAGATAGTTAATGCTCTCTACAGCTCTGTTGGTCGCAATGATAGGTCTTTCATAAGTTATAAATCTGATAAGACCCAACTGGATAAAAGGAATTAAACAATTATATACAGCAGCTAGAAGACAAAAAAACACCATAAACATATTTCTATGTTCTTATTATTTATAACCAGAGTACTGATGAGCAATACACAATGAATAAAGCATGGCAATACTGGATTGCCAAATCACAATGTGATTGAAATGACACGTGTGACATGTCATAATCTAAAGTAGTCAATTACAAGAAGAAATAAGAGACAAACCAGTATAGAGCAGTACTGTATAAAACCATTATTTTCATGAGGCTCATTCGAGATAGCTCCAACAATTCTGGAGACATGGCAGCAGATTTCTGAAGTATTCTCTTGGATGAAACATCCATAATTTCGTTATAGATGACATCACCATCAAAAAGCAGTGCTCCAACATTCCCTTCTCCGTTGAAGGGATGACAGATGCATCATTGACAGCAGAAGCAACCCCAAGATCAGGGGCCACAAAGAGATTATCTTTTCCAGCACTCCACTCCTCAATGCAAAGTTCCTCCCACCTAAATCTTAACAGGTGCTGCCAACATAAAATGCAATATGTCACAGCTATGTAGTACAATCAAAGGCATGGGACTAAAAGGCTTTTGTTGTTGTTGTATGTAGTACTATCAAAGCGTCAAGCAAGATAGTGAAGCAACAATGGGAGCATAAATGCAAAGTTTATAGTTAATTTGAAATAAAATTACTTTGCATTTTAACAATTGCTAATCCAGTATTTGCCTTTAACCATGTGCCATTCAAACAACAGTCACAGTTTACCAAGTAGCAGTTGCAGAAGATGGAGCTGTTCGAGTGGAGGAATGGCATATGTCAATTTCGAGATGTTTAAGTGGAGGAACAGTGATGGAGAAGTGCAAAGTAACCTTGAATGCCAATTTTGACAGATACATAAATGGAACATATATGCTGACTACTCCCATGGATGGAGTAGCAGTTCTGAAATTCAGTAGGTGTCATTTCTAAAGGCAACACTGGAAAATTCTTAACCTGCTTGTTGACGAATATACTATATACTATCAACTTAGTGCAGCACTATGTCACAGTAATGAGTACTTTCTCCTTGTGAAGTCCCACATGTGGGCAGCGCATAGTAACACCAAACAAAGGAAACAGGAACACTCTAACGAAAACTGGGGAAAAGCCACAACCAATTCTGAGTCCAGTGCTTTTGGTATAGGCGTTTAGTTAAGAACTATAGCACCACCAACTCAGCAAGAGGGCACCTGCCCTGAGAAACGTAATCAACACACAAAACAGAATAGGTGGATATGCAGTACAGTAGTGAGGTAATAACCAGTATCAGCTTTAGGCCTTGGTGCCGGACTCCAGGAGCATAACCCTTCCGGAGCAGAAGAAGCGAGACCCTCAGTAGTAAATCCACGTATCCTTGCCCCTCCTTACTGCTGTCCTCCTACAACCCAGTTCGTATATAAACACCATTCCCATATTTATCGCAAGAAAAATTGAATCTAACCTGAACGAGATTTATTTCAAGAAAATCGCGGGGGAGTAGGGGTCTAACAGGCACGACAACAGGAGAGGCGGCGGCGGGGCGGCGGGGCTCCGGATCCACGGCACCAACGCCAGAGGAATCGTCCTCCGCCGACGCTGGCGTAGAGGGTGCGCCGTCCATGTGTTTGCCGCACTCCGCTGTGAAAAAAAAAAAGATTTATGGAATCGAGGGATCTTGGCGTCGTTAGGGTTTCCGCCGGCTCGTGGAGAAGCAAAGCTGGAAGAGAAGGAAGAGTGTTTGCCTCACTGTGGCGCTGGACATTAACGAATTTTAAACACGGTATTTATATGGGAAAGAAAATATACAGGAATAGAGATGCAAGACAGGTTGACTGCTCATCAACAGACATGCTAAACTACCAAACGTGCCGCCGGTGCCGGTGTGCTTGAAAAAAAAAAATTGTCTATGGGTCGAAGGTTCATGTTAGGCGAGTCTCAACCGAGTTTTCAAAAAGCTTTATGGGTATTAGATTTGGTACCGTATTAATGATAAGTGTTTAATGGCAGTAGAAAGAGCTTTATTACATTGTTTCTAAAATCAAAATGTGTTGGATACTATAACATGAAACCCTATCGAGATTGGCTTTAGGAGAGTCGACGGACCAACGGATTGACAGATTCACTACTGCACATCGATTCTATAAATGAGCTATCTACCAAATCGTTTTATGCAGATTGATGGCTAGGCGGTTTAGTCTAGAACCGCCTCTACATTTCAATTTCCAACAAAAAGATCAAATGTATAATTCTAATCTGATCACCCATGTGTACTTATAAGCATATATAATTCAAATCGGACCGCCACATCTATTCTATACCTATTTTAATAAACAGCCAAAATTCCTGCCATCTTGTTTTTTACCTTTTTTTCTTCCGCTTGTTTCTTTTTATGTCAGCCTGGCAGACGCACGCCAGATCTATCCTAGTTTGTTATGAGTGACGGCCACATACCGGATCCACCGAATCATCAGAACTACAAGTCTAATACGAATTCTAAAGTACCAGTGCTTATCCGTCGACCGAGTTTGATATGCAGCATGTATCTATATACCTAATAATAAAACAAAGAAATTTTTGCCAATCTGCCTGTGTTTCTGTCCGCCTGGTCAAATTTTTCTTCGGTCGTTTGTTTCTTCCGTCTGGCTTGGTCCGGAGCGCGCCCGTCGTCAAAAGTCCGTGTCCTAACCCAACCGAACCGAAAAACTACAATCGTGTGGCGCGGCTTGTGTGGCGCAGTCGGACGTGCGGATGCAGAGGCATGCAGCCAGTAGAGGCATGCGAACGGACGGTAACGAGGCCGCGTCGGAATTGAAGGCGTGGGAATTGAAGGAGTCCGCGTGCGTGCATGCCCAAACGACGCCGATGGACGAGCGACGGGAGCTTGTATGCAAAAATTTTGATTGGCCAAAGATTTTTTTTTAAAATAAAATAAGGTCTATTACAATTTTACTTTGCGCTAGATTTATTATCCAATTGTTCTTATGTGTTGCACTTGGTCTTTGTGCTGCCTATACGGAGGTTGGTCTCAATTCTCTTTCATATTTTTATAAGTGAAGAGGTCTATTACAATTTTATTTGCGCTAGATTTATTATCCAATTGTTCTTATGTGTTGCACTTGATCTTTGTGCTGCCTATGCGGCGGTTGGTCTCAATTCTCTCTATCGCTTTTTTTTTCACCTCCGTTTTCTTTCGCCACTTCCGTTTCTGTTTCCAAGTCAATCACCATTTCCAAAATGCTAAAATTTCTGCTCGTTCGCCCCTCCTTTTCTATCCGCCTCTTGGCTCCCCGCCGTCTTCCGCTTGGCTCGGTTGTCCGTGTCTGGCTCGGTTGTCCGTGTCTGGCTAGCATCTTTACCAAAGCTACAGAGTCCATGGTGGATAAGGTAATGGCAAGCGTATCTGACGTACTGAAACAATTGATACTATTATTTTTATTGGACCAAGCCTAAATTAGGGATGAATTTTGATTAGTTATATTTATCGTTGTACTCCCTCGGTCCCAAAATGTTAGTCGTTTTAGGTTTTCGTGCTACAACTTTGATTTCGATTTGTACAAAATACGTGCAATATTTATATCTTCAAATAAATTTGTTAAAAACCTAGGTTCAAAGGTCTTTTCAACAATACTAATTATGTATAATACATATTAATATTTTTAATATATAATTTATTAAAGTTGTTTCTCTCGGAAGCGCAAGCGACAAACATTTAGGGACGGAGTGAGTATGAATATAAAGAAAGAATTCCCTTTATTAGTTTTTTTATGGGAGAGGAGATCATGTAGGATTCCTAGGGGGTAAGCTATTTTTTTCTCTCCCTGGAGAACGGAGAGGGGTTCTTTTAGGATTTGTACGGAGCCAAAAAGGTTGTTTTTTTCTCGGTGAGGGCAGGCAGAAAAAAGATGAAATAAAAGATGAACAGAAATTTTTTCTCACATTAAAGATCAATAACACATCAATTGATAAGGTCTATATTCCAACAACCAAGATTTTAAACGAGGACTTAGAGAGAGAAGAAGTCCAACCGGTTTATAAGAACATTTTGATATTTAATATTTTTTTTTCTCTCATTGCAACGTCACGGCCATGTTTGCTAGTTTTAGTAATAAAAAAAGACATCTACTCCCGTGGTCCTTCTAAAAAATATACAAATCTTAAAACAATCAATTAATTAAGGTAATTATTTTATTATTATTTTAAACCTAGGTCTCACCTGGGCCCAGCCCTGATCCAGATGGGAAGTAATGTCCGTGCGCCGGTAAAGATGGTCGTGCTCCGGGCGGAGGCAAGTCAGCTTGTCCAGGGTTGGGATCCTTGGCGACCTCCGTCAAGAATCTATTCACCACCCTGCCGAAGTGCCGATCCTGACCATCGCGCCATGCGACGCCCCGGCGGACGTCGAAGGATGCGCTCCCTCGAACTCGGAGCTCGCGGCGTCCATCAGTCCATCACACGGCGTCCATGCCGTACAAAGTCTCGCTCGCGCACGACGGTAAACGCTGCCATTCTCGTGTGCTGTAGCTTGTGACGCTGAGAAGCATCAGAAAGAAGCTGCAGGAGACGGCGTTCCTCTCGGCGGGGAGCAACCTCACCATCTTCTCCACAAGATGCTGGATGTTCCTGGAAACCACTTGAAATTGCCCTCATCGGCCACGCTGATGTCGTTTAGCTCCACCACAGCACGTAGCCATTGTTGACTGTTGGACCAGGAACACAATCACAAATGCAAATCGAATGATTTGGCTAAGCCTAAAGCGAGATTGCGGCTGAACTGAACAAGAACACGTCGGGAACCGCCAGGGTGACAACACCCCTTTTCGCTCTTGATAGTTTGAGATACAAATGTGTTTACAACCAACACACCGCACACATACACACTCTAGCAATCCACCTTTTATATTAAGGCTTTACAACACACTGTTGCAATAAGAGAAATTACAGAAAACAAGATACAATGGAGGTAGAATGCAACTGTTTGACGCTGTCTAGAACGTGGGCGCGGTCACCGCCTCGTTGCCGTGGCAACTGGTCCCGCTCCAATTCAAATTTGAATTTGCGTGTCTTCCGCCCGGCTATCTCAGATCTAACCTCTTCCACGTCACTAAGCATCAAGGTTACACCAACATTGACAACGGTCGGTAGGCACCGGCGCACATAGGTCTTGAGCGCGTCGCCGACAGCTCTCCTCCCTTTGACGGTGCTAGCCTCCTTGATGGCCACCATGACGCTGGCCTCCTTGATGGCCAGGAAAAAAGTACTTATCAGTCGCGCTTTATTTACACAACCCGCTACGAAAACTACAGTCTACACTATTGGCGGTTTCGTTATGAGGGCCGCCAGTGGACGGTGTCATCACCGGCAGTTATTAAGTGGGACATACTTTTTTTTTTTTGTTGGCGCTCTGATCTGCCGTAGCGCTACTGATATTTTTAGCAAGGGGCCAGTGAAATTCGCCAGTCTACTTAGTGGCCCTAGAAGAGATGAGAGATTGATGCGGATGTCACAAAGACATCAGTACATCACACACCCACACCATGGCGATGACGAGGAGCTGGCCCTGGCCAGCGTGGCCACGTTGCCGCTGCCGCCGCCGGGGTCGTCCAGGATGAGCATCGCGACGGCCTCGATGCTCATGGACGTAACGCCGAGCTCCTCGCACTCGGCCAAGGCGTAGTAGCAGCGGGTGGAGCGGAGCACGGGGAGCGCGTCCAGATCACAGACGTTACTTGGCCCATCAGGATCAAAGGCTGAGCTCGGGCTGCTCTTGGACGGATGGGCCAGGCGGAACCCAGGTGCAAAATAATATAAAATAATTATAAAATTCTCAAAAAAAATGTATAAAATAATTAATTCCTTTAATTAATCTAAAAATTCCTTTAATTGTCTGCTTTTGAGATTTGTGCAATTTTTAAAAGGGAGCACCGGAGCAGATGCCTTTAAATTTTTGTAGTTGACAATTTTTCAATTTGATAATGTTTAGTGTCCTAAGTATTTCATAAAAAATAGAGAAGTTAATACAAAAGGATAGCATCCTAGATAGTTGGTGGCAGCATCGGTTGACCTATCAACTATTCCGTTTGAATCCTGATATACTTTGAATTGTGCAACGTAAGCTTGGTCATGTTAAAGTTTCAGGTTTCACACTAGAGCTGAACTCCTTTGTGCAGAGACTTCCTTGAAAACACCGTGGCCTATGTTGGTACTGAGTACCATTATAACCTTTACCTAGCAGTGATGGTGCTGAAACGCTTATGCTTGCTATGTTGATGCCAAAAATTTGGAGAACTTTTTATTTTGGTTAGATGGATGTTAAATCTTTTGGATGTCTAGATGTAGGTGGTAATTGATCCAACCACTGTGGCATCTTTGAATGTATTGGATTCATGCTGGATTAATGATATATTTATACATATTAAATATTAATGGCACATGAATCGTGTTTGAATGCCATTTGTTTATGTTGTATTAAATCTATCCATTTTTCTACAATTGTATGTAAAATCTCTACTGCAATGCAATATAATTATCCTGTCAAGTTTTTGGTCGATAGAAAAAAAAAGACATTATTTAGTGTTGACAACACTGGTACGAAAATTGACATTTTGTTTTGCTGGTGTCGCTCCATAAAAAAATGATTTCATCAACGGTAATTGCAAGAGCCAGCAAATGAAGATTTATAAACATGTCAGGTATTTTTTTGTTGGTCATGTGGGAAATTATTGTTTCTAACAGTTGGTCATCGTCTATCCATTTTTAAATTTCCATATTCCTCTCCTTGTCTATTACTTCCTCTTTGTCTACTGTCAAAGAAACTGATTTTAAATTTTGAGTGAAATTCAATCTAGGTCCCTAAACTTGTCTTCAAGTATCAGATAGGTCCCCAAAGTTTTAATTTACATTTTTGGGTCTTGTAGTTGTTTTTTTGTCCCACCAGACATCGAAATGGTTCTAAACCTGCTCTGGTAGCCGATGTGGCAAGCCACAAGGCATCCACTATGGAGCCAGCAAGCTGGTGCAACGTGGACCGCTTACGGTGGGGTTTTTGGCCAACGCCCTATGTGCACCCACCTTCTCCTCCTCCATTATGTTGTTTCGCCCGCCTCCTCAACCTCTTCGATGATGGGAGTTGGTGAGACCATCTATGATGGATGCAAAGGAGGTGTCGGTGCAGCTAGAGACTCGTTGTTCGTGTGATGGTTACACTTTCATTGTATTGGATCAGGCACAAGTCATAGTTGCTTCTTCAGTATTTTCCTTGTGAATCCTGCATGCTTGAAGTAGTGCCTTACACAGAAATGGTGCTCAAATTTGGGGAACATTTCTGCAATAGCTGAATTAGTCCCTCACAAAAACAAGAACGCACATGTTAATATGCAGATGAAACCAGAGAATATAATATGAATTGATGAAGCATGCTTGCCTTTTACTTACCAGTGCTAACAGTCTAGGCATATGTATTGACAATGCCCCCAAGTCATCCTCCAATGTCTACAGAAACAACTTCCATTTAGCTTTGGATTCCACTTTGACCACAACAAGTACAATAGGATATATGCAATCATTAGGATTGATGCATATTGTTTGGGCGTGCAGGCACTTTGGGAGGCCCTATTGCATGCATATTGTGACATGTAATAGCTAGAGAAGTGCATGTTCTCCAAATTCCGGGAAAAAGGATCTGCCTTGACTACTTCTCCTCACTTTTATTCACACAGTCACTCCACTTGATTGTTTAGCTTCATCACCCTAGATCTTTTTCATTGCTATCCTCCTAGCTCTTGCCAAATTGCTCCTTGAAGGGGTCAAGTTCCATTCCCTCAAGACAATTTTTGCAAAGTTGTCCAGAGTTATTTTGTCATCAACTCTAAAGGTGTCTAGGTATTAGCTAGCCAAGATGCAATGCACCACTTCAAGACCCATTCTTTTAGGCAATTGTGTGATGCAGCAGAAGTCTTGATCATAAAAACCTTCACTCTCTTGTCATGCATGCAAGTTCCATGGGCATCCTTCAATATATTGTGCCCTCACCCTGCTCTTGTCATTTCTAGGAACCTTGATTTGAACGATGTTCCTTAGAGTTCACTTAGTGAAAGTAGCTCTTAGAGATTCCACTATGCCAAATGTCATGCCAACATTAAATGAAGGAATGGACATGTCCCCTACCTTGAAACTCAAAAACTTCAGCAAGCCTTCACCATCTTATTCAATTTTTAGACCTTCATCTTTACTGGACATCTTCATGTGCCATCATTATGCTACCATGAGACTTCTTGGCTCTTGCAAATCCTACTGCCTTTTACTATTCTTTGATGTACCACATCACCATCCACATTATCCCAGAAAAGGTTATAATGTCCATCCACTATTTCATTCTCACTATCCAAGAAGTTCATCATTAGTATCTTCCTCTCATTTAAGCTACATGCACCTTTCCTAACATATCCAACTTCCTCTTGAACCTCCTTGGCCCTTCTTTAGATCCTTACAGAAGTCAAGGAGTGTCTCACCCTATTGTACTTTAATGTGTTGAACCTTGGTAGGGTTGAATACCTCAGGGAGCTATGAAATTTGGTTAGAAACAACATCATCCTTCCATCTGATGCTGCTAGGATCTATCAATAATTGAGCACATAAATTAGTGTTTCCATTAGTTAATTATAATTATCTGACCATCAGCCAACTCCTTGCCTAGTAACAACCAATAATTTTTGTCATTGGTGTCTTTGTATACCCCCAACTCTTCTATGAAATCTTCCAACCAAAGTGTTGACCAAATGTCAAGTTCACAGTGGTCAAACCATGACATATTCTCATCCATATATGTCCATCCTAATGTGACCAAATCCAATCAAGAAACCTCTGTGATGAAGCTCCATGGTGAATTCAGCAATGACATCACCTATGCAAATCATCGTGTACAGATAGAGCATCAGAGCCTCTATTGTTACCAAATTAAAGACTAACACAACAGACAGGAAGCATTACCCAAAAATGAGAATTTGAGCACAACGAGTACTACAATAATTCCTAATTTGTGTGCATCTCAATCATCCATACACAATTAAACAACTAAACCAACAAAAAACTCAAAATCCCAATCAGAAAATTGACAAACCCAACTATTCGCACACTACTACCCAAATGATTTTAGGAGGCACTATCCAAACATTAATCGTGCGCACGCTTCTAGCTGCGCACGAGAGCCGCACAACCCTGGCATGGATGAGGATGGCGTAGGTGGATCCGGTGGAGGGCCCGGGCGCCACCACCAATGAGGATTCAAACCCATGATGGCGGATACGACGTTCCTAGGAACGAGCTCGGTGTTAGGCCTAGGAATGGGCTCAGCGTCGGGCCTATGACCTTTTTATTTACTTTAATTGATTTTTTGAGGTCTCCATAAAGTCTGCATTAATGCAGTCCTATGGTTTGAGGCGGTTTTGCACTAGCCTTGAGCTAGAATCCCTAGAATTCCCACGACAAATTGTGGAACGTGGAACCTGCAATGCGACGAGCCCATGGCCATAGGTGGCTTCCCCAGCATGAGAATTAGTTTTAAAAATATTTCTCATAGCAGGTGAAATCAATTTGGGGGTTCAGGTCAGTTCCAAACCCACCCCTATTAAGGTCCTATTTCTACGCACGGCTGCAATGACAAAGGCCATTGGTTGGGGGCTCCCACCCGGGGTTCAAATCTCGGGTGCGACACTTTATCCTGGATTTATTTCGGGATTTTCCTATTGTGCATTAAGTGGTAGACGACGTCCCGTCGATAGCGAAGCGCCGGTGGTGATTTCGAACTTCAAGATTTGCCGGCTCAGTCCTTCGAAGGTGCTCATAGGGGTAAGGTTTGCGTCACGTGTGTTCATAGGGGTGAGTGTGCGTGCGTGTTGAGCGTCTGCGTTGTCTTGTGTAATCTCAAAAAAAAAAAAAAAAAAACTATATTATGGAGCTTTCATGAACAATTACCAAAAATTCCACCCAAAGAGATCTATTCTTTTATGTAGCTTAGAAACAATTGTCTACAAAAGATTTCACTCGTTGTCGTGTGCCGTCAAGAGGGGGCCCAAAAGGGCTTGTCACAACCCTAAAAGATCGGCCCAGCAGCCTAGGAGGAGGGAGGCTGCGCGCCGCCTTGGCCGCCGGGCTGCCCGCCACACCCGTCATCGCGTCGTTTGCTTCCTCGTTAAGTAACATTATTTAGGGATAAGATAGAAATAGATTAGGAAATAAAGAGAGATCTACTTCTCATGTAAGTCTTCCCGGGACTATAAATACAAGGGAGATGTAATCAATTGAATCTTAAGAAGAAAAATAAAGCGGTAACTCCCAACGGCCAGCTCTCCGGCCCTAAGGCTCTCTCTTTTCCCCCTCTCACGCACGTGCACCGCCGCCATTGCCGTGGACACCTCGCTGCCCGGGGGCCGCCGGCGCCCCGTAGCCCCCCCCCCCCCCTCCCGCCCGGCAGGCGCTACACTACCGTCACAAGCCGCTTGCCGCCGCCGCGCCACCCCGAGCCGCCCCTACCTCCTTCTCCCCAACCCCAACCGCCCCCAAGGCCAACGCCGCCACCATCACCGCCGCCCTCACCATCATCGTAGTGGCCGAACTCGTCGTCGACGTGTCACTTTCAGCCCAAATTGATCCGGTATGTGACGGTGGTATCCGGAGACCGGTACGATCCAACCACGCGCGCCACCGTCAAGATTCGATGGCTGTCCCGCTGCCGCCTTACCCGGAGATGATCATGGAGGCCATCTATGCGCTTGGACCCGAGAACGCCCGCCGACAAAGCTGCGATCTCCAACTACATCACAGATAAGTACGGCTCCAGCCTTTCGGTCCATCACTACGGAATATTTTGATAGGCAACCTCTCCCGCATGAACGCCACCGGTGAGCTCGACGACATCCTCGACGCCGCCCCCACCATGGGCGCCACCGATGACAACAGTGCTCCCACGGGCGCCACCGGCGTCGTCACCTCCATGTTCACCGACGCCGCGGGCAAAGGACACGTCTACCCCGAGGATGCCCCCGCTATTGTGGTCCGGGATTAGATCGAGCGGGAGGCCACCACCGACGTCCACCACCCTGCTTTCGACGAAAAGCCTACTCAACTAGGCCAATGTCACGAGGCTCCATCAATGGCACATATAAGTTTCTCCACTACCAGCAACGTCTTCCTTGACCTTTGGGAAAGCCGGGAGCATCCATACGGCTACCATCAACGGCAACTCAACGGCGTCACTTTCGGCGTCGTCGAGGCGACGTCACCAACTCCAACCCCGATGTCCTCGACATCGACAACGCCTACAAGGGTGCCCCCCAAGAACATCAACAACAACCACGGCGCCGCCAACCATAACGCCCTCGGCATCAATGACATCGACAACGCGTCTTCATCAACATGGGCAACGCAACGGCGTCGCCCGACGTTCCCCGACGTCGCCGACCTCAGCCTCGATGCACTAGACCTCACCAACGCCATGCACACCATGGACATCAACAACGTCGCCCGGCCTACATCACCATCACCAATGATTACGCCAAGAGGGACGCCGGCAACGGCGGCGGCAACAACGACATCCTTGATGTCACCATTGTCGACAACCACGGCGTCCCTCCCATGGGTGCCGCTTCTGAGATGAATACACCGACGCCCCCGAGGCGCAACCGGCCGAGACGGTCATTCACTCACCGATCTTCAACAACAAGATCAATCCGCCAAACCTGCTGGACATGCCGACATCCACAATGGCGGAAAACACAATCAGGCAAGCTGTGTACTGTTCTCTGCTTCAACACTTGAAAGTGCATTGTGGGCACCCTCACCCCCGGCAATCGGACTCGATGACACGGCGCCCGGCTCGGCGAAGGCGCCCCATCGGCACCACGACAACGAAACATCAGCTCCACGGAGACATGAGATATGCCGCTATCCACCCGATCATAGCGGCACTTCTGGTTCATCCGCATGCCACACAAAGTGCGACTTGAGGCGGGAACGCCACACACGATGTCTTCCTTGCCAACTCAAGTTGCCAAGCTACGGCAACACTACCGGCAACCGCAGTAACCTCGACGGGGTGGCGACATGATCGACTTCATCTACGCCCTCGACGCGGGACAAGCCACGTCACGACTATATCAGCACCTATGAGTTCGCCAGCGAGATTAATGCCACGCAAGCAGGAAGCACTATAGTGGGAGGCGCCCGCACAATGGACAAAGTGATTCAACTCGCTCGTCTCTTCGACGCTCCCGCCTACTATGCGGTCTTCAGCATGCTTCGACTTGCGAACTTCACCGACAACAACATGAGGTACACGCCACCCACATCAATCTCCTACCTCGTCGGCCTCGCCACTACCCGGAAGGCTTTCATCCTCTTCCTCAACCGGCTACATCGACCGACTGACAAGCTTTATGGCATCACCGGCACCAAAACACTTTCGGCGAGAGCACAAAATTGGGCGCTACACGACATGATTGGCATCCATACCTCGACAACCAGGCCATCCGCGCACCATCCATTCAGCTACAAGTTCAGCGTCTACTTCGGCGACCTGAGTTTCAACATCAGATTCAATGACGACGTCAGCTTCGTCAACAACTTCAACGTGAAGATGGGCAAACTAAAGCAACACTATGGCCCAAATGACACATCTTCCCAGCTCGGCATCGCCGTCGCCCTAGCGGGTGGATTGGGCGGCAGCGTGGGCGTGCCACCTTGTCGAGCGGTGGGGAAATGTCATGTGCCATCAAGAGGGGGCCCAAAAGGGCTTGTCACAACCCTAAAAGGCCGGCCCGGCAACCCCGGAGGAGGGAGGCGCGCTGCGCCCTTTGGCCGACGCCGCCCATCGCCACCGCCATCATCGTGTCGGTTTGCTTCCTCGATAAGTAACATTATTTAGGGATAAGATAGAAATAGATTAGGAAATAAAGAGAGATCTACTTCTCTTGTAAGTCTTCCCGGGACTATAAATACAAGGGAGATGTAATCAATTGGATCTTAAGAAAAAAATAAAGGGGTAACTCCCAATAGCTTCAGCTCTCCAGCCCTAAGGCTCTCTCTCTCTCTCCCTCCCCTCCCTCTCGCGCACGTGCGCGCAAGACCCCACGCCGCCGCCATAGCCGCGCCGTCACCACCCGCCCACCGGCCCGGGCGGCCGCCGGCGCCCGCCTGCTAGCCCCTCCGTGCGCCGCCACCTGCCGTCTTGCGCGCCACCCCGAGCCGCCCTACCTCCTTCTCCCCCACCCCAACCAGCCCCAAGGCCAACACGCCACCATCACCGCCGCCCTCACCATCATCGCAGCCCAGAACTTCGTAGTCGACGTGCCACTTTCGGCCCAAATTGATCCGGTTTGTGAAACTCGTCCCTCCAAATATAAAAAAAGAGCTCTACATAGCTCATACAAAACTAATGCGTTGAGTAAACATGTCGATTTCCATGACTTTCCAAAGGAAAAATGTATTGCGGTGTGACATATATAATGGTCGCATGAGCACCATTTTTCCCACCACTATTAACTCTATCTTTAGCTTGATCTTTTTTACTCTTTCTCTCTTGTTCTGCCTATTTCTATTTTGAACCATCCATGTATAGGATACTCAGTGGGCAGCTAAAAGGGTAGGCAAATGTTGTTTCTTATTTACTATTGAAGGGTAAATATGTAGTTTGTATTGTGGTTTGGAAATTGTAAAGAAAACCCCATAATTTGGCATAATCAAGAATGAACTTTGATCTATGTGCAAAACAAACAAATTATTCCTTTCAACATGTTGGTTATAAATTGTGTGCTCAAACAAATAGAATATGTGGTATATTAAGTTACTGAAGAGACCAATGGCATAAGAGTTTGGCAAAAAGTTCAATTGTGTATACATTGGTACCTTAGAAAATAATTTGTTTTTGTCAATTTTGTTGGAAATCTATTCTCAGGCACACATCTCTCTACTAACTTTAAGAAAAAAAAATTAACAGTGTTCTAGCTTTTCATTTCCACATATCAAATATGCTCAGCCAAAGTCAGACAAATCAGAGTAAAAAGAATACAAATATCTAAGTTGTGTGGAGCTAATCTGCATAATGATTTGAATAGAATTTTCCCTTGGTCAATGCTCGCTTGTGTGACTTTTGCGATCTTCAACAGATCCTCCAAACACATTGAGAGGGCTTACATAGAACATAGGGATGTCTTTGAGCATGGAGATCAATTTATTCCCGATAAAGTATACCTCTTACACTGACACGGAGGGCCATGAAACTTGACCCAACCTGCTTTGCTGCACTGCTTCACATTCCGGTAGCAAAGAAGAACTAAAAAAAGGGAGCAGAGGGAAGCAAGAACTAAACCATGAAACCACTACCGTGGATATTCTTCATCGTTGATCTCATGCCCATGATGACTCTTTCAACCATGCCAATGAGATGGGGTGCACGTCCCGTGTCATGGGCCTAACCGCCTGAGCTGAGAGGCAGGGTAGGTGCGGCACAGCAGCCGGATGTTATCGCCACCTTGCCTCTCAAATTCTCATCAGTCGAAGAGAGATTGTGGTGGGAAATAGCCTTCGGTGGTGATTGGATTTCTCTGGTTGATCGTCTCCCCAAGCACTCTGCTTTTGTTGGGTTCCAGTTCTATTTTACTTCATCCCAATCTTTAAAATTTGCGAAAGGAATGTACCAATCCCCAATACTTTCAGCACCACAAATCTATTTTGGTGGCTAGAAGTAGATGTCCACCATCAAGGCAGTACCATAAATGGGTGGTGCGACACCCACCTTGGCACCTCAGAAATAGAATCGTCTTTTGCTACCCTACTATTCTACTCATTCCATTCCAAATTATAATATCTTTTGGGTTTTTAAGATATAATAATTATGTTCACCATATCTTGACATGGTGTATACCTACTAGCATACTAAGGGATTTAGAAAAGACAAAAATGTCCTATAAGTTGGAATGGTGGGAGTATCTTACTATTCCTTTTTAGCTCTAGACCTTTGTTTTTTGCTAGGCTGAAAAAAGACAAGTTTTTTCAGCCAAAAATTGTGCCCACCACTGTTCCATGGGCCATGCCTAGCTCACTATTTTGGTGATTTGGTCCGGGCCTAGGTGGGCTGCCCCTATTTTGTAGTGTGAAGATATTCAACTAAATATGTCAGGCCATGCTGGGGGTGAGATATTTTGTATGGGTTTTCATTTCAGTGTCCAATCCACTATGGGCTAAGGGCCAGACCAGGCAAAAGTGCTTAGGTATATTTAGCTTTTGCTTGTACCACTGGAGGCTCATGCAATTCTCGACAAGCACAGTATTAGCATCTTTCATTTCTTTTGTTTAGATAAGTCAGTTGTACTATAGTTAACAAAATGATTTTACAGGAATAAATATATTTGTTTTGACTCATTTGTTGTTACTTCATAGCTTTCCATAGAATAGGGACATGGCCCTACCTCAAGATCAGCATGGTGGGTCATCCACTAATCCAATCAATATTGAGGTAGTATTAAATGAATGATTTAATTTTAACCAAGCTAATGGCTAGCTTTTATTTGCAATACTTAATTAGAATTCTTTGCTTCTATCCATCTATGTATTAGTTACATATTAATCATGATAAAAAATTGTTTTGTTAGGTTCCTAGATTAAGGTCCATACATATTCTAGACTTTAGACTCCAAGAGATGAAGAGGGGCCATCGAAATTGAAATACTACAGAGGAACTGTCAGCTCTAGGAGTCAAATTGATAGAATATATGCATACGATGCTACTATTTTTGAATATACGGAGACAAAATCTGCTTTAGAAAAGTATGCTATGTTAGCTACTTTTGATCACCGATGAATCTTGAAACCTCTCGGATATGGCAAGAGAGTTGTGGGGAGCCGAGCTACTCATTTTTTACCATATGAGAAAACATTTCAAGCATACATTGTAAAAAAATTGTCCTAGGGTTGATGAAAACAATAGATTCAAGCAAAATTTCATCTCAAGATATTTTTTATGAATTTATTTTAAGCAATGTTTTGTTGGTTAGTGGAGGGAAATATTATTGTTTAGTGAGATCAATCATACTAATTCTATAGTAGAGATTGAATAACAATTATTGTTTGTGAATACTTAATATTGAGTTAGAAGTGACAAAGTGAAACAATGAAGTGCCTAAAATTGTTCATATATGTGTGGGTAACTATTGAGTTGACAACAAACAACCAACATTGGTTTTTGGTTGTTATGATACTAACCTTAGGGATCACAGAAGATCATCAATCACTCCATTAGTGGAGCTATATATATAGACACTTATATGGGCCATATGGGCTTGTAGTAGATGAGCTTTCACTTAACACCCCCTTCAAACTCAAGGTGTAAGTGGAGGATCCAAAACATTGAGTTTGAGAAAATGAAGTTGATGTTGCTCTCTAGTTTGCGCTTTAGTGAAGAAGTCGGTCAATTGCAGCTCGGATGGCACATCTTGAAGAACAATGGTATGTTGATTACAATGAGACCAAGTAAGGAAAGCATCAAAGCCAATATGCTTGGTAAGTTCATGCTTCATGGAATCATTGCCAATTTGTATAGCCCGTGTATTATTGCATAGAAGGGGTGTGGCAAAGCATCACAAGATATCTCAAAATTAGCCAACAAGCATTGAAGCCATACAATGTCTAAAGTAGTGGTGACATGTGCTCGAAGTTCTACCTCTATACTAGAACGAGATACAACGGCTTCTTTCTTTGACTTCCATGTAATAGGAGAGGACCCTAGAAGAATACAGTACCCTATGATGGAATCATGATCTGTTGGGTCACTCGCCCTAGTGGAGTTCTAGTAAGCATGAAGCTGAAGTGAACTGTCACGAGCATAGAATAAGCTATTAGATGATGTCCCCCATAAGTATCACAAGACATGAAGTAAATGGCCAAAATGAATAGATGTAGGAGCACTCAAAAATTGACTCAAAATATGGACGGCATGGGCAATATCTGGTCGAGTAACAGTTACATAAACAAGGCTATCCACAATATGCCGATATCTAGATGGATCCTCAAGATGGGCACCATTAGTGGGGCTGAAGCTACAAATGAAGATCCATAGGTGTCACAGCTGCCTGATGGTCAGTGATGCCTGAATGAGCAATAAGGTCTTGAATGTACTTGGACTGAGAAAGATAGCAACCCTTTCTAGACTATTTAACCTCAATGCCTAAAAAAATAAGACCTAAGTCGGACATTGAAATTGTGCATCGAGCTGTTGCTTAACATTAGTGTGGTGCGGATCGTCACCCATAATCAATATATCAACATATAAAAAGAAGCAAAGTATGTTCACGTGAGGAGAGGTGGATAAATAAAGCAGGGTCATGATCACTAGGTGAAAAACCAGCACCCCGAATAACAGAGACAAAGTACTCAAACCAAGCACGAGGAGCTTCTTTAGGAGCATATAAAGCCCAACGAAGACGACTAACAAAACCTGGAGTGGCATTAACACCAGGGTGGTTGCATATAAACCTCTTCATTTAAATCACCATGAAGAAAGGAATTCATAACATCTATCTAAGAGATTGTCTAAGAAGAAGAAGCAACCACTACAATTAAAGTTTAAACAGTAGTAATATGAGCAACAAATGTAAATTTCTCATCATATGAGCAACAGTAGTCATAATAGTAGCCAACCGAGGGGGTGGCACTAGAACGAGCGTGCCACTAGGACATCACGTGCGCCACATGGAAAAGCTGCCATGGAGACCGCAACCCTAGACGCTACAATCCGCGCCACCCCCTAGCGGTTCGGCCGGATTTATTACCTTGAGAGGCCAGACCTAGCCCATTAGGGTTCAGATCTACCGTGCCGGCCACCGCAACTGTCGGACCTCGCCAGAGCAAAGGTTGGGGGAAGGATGGAAGAGGAGGCAGGAGGGAGGGGAAGGAGAGGCTACGACGACCACCCTTTCTAGAGGGCGGTGTGGGTCGTCACCACTATGCGCCAAAGGGACGGTGGCGGTGGCGAAGCGAAGGTGGGAAGCGGTGGCCTGTGGTGGCGCCGATAGTGCCCCTCCCCCGAGTCGCCCTCGGAGGAGAACTTGACCAGGAGGGGAATAATTTTAAAAATATATCTTCGGACATGTTAAAAAATATATTGAATTAGAAATCAAATCCCTAAAGCGCCAAGCCCTATCACTAAGGCCCCTAATCTCTTTAAGTTGTAATTGATAATCTTGAGTGATCTGAACTACAATCGAATCAATCAGTAAATCACTCATCGTGCATCCTTGCAGTACCAATAATCAACCAAGAGCCAATTAGGTATATGAAAGAGGGAACGTAGACGCTGAATGCAGCCATCGTGTGTTCATGCGCGTGCGCGTGCCATGACAACACTGGTCGTCGGATGGCCACACACACTGCTTTGACCGGCGCCCCTACCCTAGCACGCCGTCACTGTACTAATCGGGATTCCCAAATAGGAAGCGAGCACGTCGCCATTCGATCAGTTGCATTGCCTGTTTTTGGGCAAAACATTGAATACATCTACCATACATGGGTATTCATGCCCCCCTGCCTCATGGGCCTCCGGTCGTCGCACAAGCCGCCCACCTCGGCCTTGTTTAGAGGAGATCTTAACTAGCACCGTGTCTATAAAGCCTCAAGATCTCCGCACCTCTCTATGTAACACTAACACTCCTCTCTCACTCTACATCAATTAATACACTTTTACAAACATCCTACAGCTTTCACACATGAACATGCCTAACCATGATAAAATATACTTCTAATTAAATTATGGTTTGGAAAATTTGTAGAAATACCCTTATAATTTGGCTTAATCAAGAACAAATTTTTAACTTGTGTGCAAAATGTTTAGATTATTACTTTCAACATGTTAGTAGTAAAGTGTGGTGCTCAAACAAATAGAAGTACTTGTTAAAAGTTTGGCAAAAAGAGAAATTGTGTATGTAAAGTCACGGTTATATGCTAACTCTAAGGAAAAAAAATTTAACAATATTTGGTCTTTTAGTTACGCATATCAAATATGTGCATACAAAGTCGGACAAATCAAAGTAAAAAATTGCAAATATCTAAGTTATGTGGAGCTAATTCGTAGAATGATTTGGATATAACTTTGCCTTGGACGATGTCCGCTTATGTGACTTCACTATCTTTTACACATTCTCCAAAAACATTGATAGGGTTTATGAAGCAACTTACGAATGTCTTTGAGTATAAAGATCAATTTATTGCTCACGAGGTATAATTGAGATAGGTTAATTTAGACCAGAATTTAGATGGGAAGATTCGATAGGGAGTGCACTACACCACAACACTATTATAGCGTCGCATGTGTTGTTATAGATATATTAATGTCGTTAAATTGTAGCTGGCCTACGAGATCAAGTGTTAGTGAATATACCTTTTACATTGAACTATCGGTCGGTATAGATATTTGGTTGTATCATCAAACAATCGGTCGAGATAGATCACTAGCACTACTATAAAAAAGATTTGTAGCAATGCCCTATTTTTGGGTAGGGGCGACTCACTCTAGAATCATTCTTACGGTGGCCACCTACAAGCGGCCTGATAGGGGTGGCTAGTGATACAAACTACCCCTACAAATCGACCCATTTGTTGGGGCAGATCAATCACCAGCTGCCCCTCTTGTAATGATTTGGGCAGTTGGGGACAAGTAGCCCCTACTGTGACTATTTGTAGGGGCGGCTCAATCACCGGCTGCCCCTGATGAGTCTGTAGGTATAACTGTGCAGCCACCTTCTTTCTCCTTGGGTTCACTCACTGCAACTCGCAAAAAAAGGTTGGGAGGTCATGGGCTCCTCCAAAAATTTCTCAACTAAGGGGAGGAGGTTTTAATCTCAAATACTTTGGTGGAGAGGTTGTAGAAGGTAAGAAAATTCTATTCCAAGCCTTGAATTGAAGTTTTAATTATTGGTTAGTGAGTAATTAGATGTTTGCTTTTGTCTCTCATCTATGGTGTTGGTATTTCATAGCAAAAGCAGAGAACTCCATAAACACAAAAAAAATATTGTTGTAGCACTCACCTAAAAGTATTCAGGGTATCGTAAGAGCATCTCCAAGAGCTTTGGCAAAAAATGGTTTGGCAAATTCCCTATTTGCCAAATGTGAAATGCAAATGCCAAGTTCAAAAAAAGCCTTCCTCCAATAGTTTTGGCAATTTGGGCTTTGCAATTGAAAAAGTGCGGCCAGGGAAGGAGAGGTCGTTAGCTGGCCTTCCTCATAGCGACGGCCGAGAGATAGATGCGTGCCAAAAATAGAAACAGGGGAGAGAATGCCAAAGGGCCAATCGCGCGCATAGAGCTCCAAATGCCAAAGATCACTAATTTGGCAAAAGCAATTGCAAAACCTGTTGGAGGGTGAGCTTTTTTGGCAAATTTTGCAAATGCCAAACCCAATTGCAAAACTCTTGGAGATGGCTTCCTAGAGAAAGTGAAGAAGATAGACTTGGGTAGTGAGGTTCTATTAAAATTTGAGACCTTAAGCAAAGATATCTTCACCTCTATAAGCTTATTTTGGGCACCGGATCGCACCTGGTTTGTTAGGTGATGTCAACCTTCAGCTCTACTATATAGCCAAATGTGGAGGGGTTCAATGGACAAACATGGTTGTCACCACCTGCCGCGTACCTCACTCTTGTGGACTACAAGGAAAACGAAGGTGACTTATAGCTTAGACATCACACCCACGCTATTTGTCACTACTCTAGCATTGGCGAGGAACATCCGTCTCTATCAGGAGTCCTCTACTAGAGCATCCATCAAAGGACGAACAACCGATCCCGCAAGCTTATAAAGAGAATGATAAATCGAACTTAAGATAATATCTTAAAGTAGAACATGAACGTCTTACTCCAAATAGTAGGATGAACATAGAGGTATAAGTGTAGAGGAGGGAGCTAACAAATCTAGCACTTTGTCCACCCGTTGTACAAGGCGAACTGTTGTACAAGTAGAGGGGGTCGCTACTCCGCTATTCCTTTAACCCTTTCCCCCTCTCACTCCCTTCTAGATAAAAGCTAAAGCTATGAAATGAGGCTCTTCTTATTCTTCTCAAGTGTGTGTGATGGAATTGTTGGAATGATGAATTGCCTTGAGGGAGAGCTCCACACATGCTGAAGTAGTGAGGGGTGAGGTCGGTTTGCACGTATTTTTGGTAAGTACCTCATGTAACCACCTCCCCCAGCATTATTGTTACCCCTAGAGCAAGGTGGGGCCAAGAGGCACCAGTGGCAGTACGACCATACCACTATAGTGCACCCGCACTAGAGGTGGGCCCGCAGGACACTGTCCTTCTATGTTCGGTTGCTAGATGGGCCGAAACCGTGGTAGCATGGGTACTTCGGTCCGGCCTAGACCATGGTAGCATGGGTACTTCGGTCGATTAGCTCGGTGTTTCGGCCTTGTTCATGTTTGCTTGCTTGCGCCTTTTGGAAAGCGTATTTTGGTACTTTTTAGGTTCTCACCTTCAAAACATCTATTCTACCAAAAACCGCGGAAGTATTAGTTCATAAAGCCCTATTCTAGAGTTTGGTGATTATTTATTATTTATTTTGTATAAAGTTGGTGGTATAATATTTAGTTAAGGGATCGCCAATATGGTGCTTGAGCTATGCAATGAGCAAATTAGACCCTAATTTTGAAGGTACTAGGGAAAATTAGTTAGAGGATTGGATTACACTCCTTTATTAGTCAACCATGCATGATTTTAGTGGACTATTAGTAAGTTTCTTGTAGTGTTCATAGATTTTAGTGATGAACATGTGTGTTTTCTCTTTTCAATTCATGGCAAAAACTTGTAATAAGTTTTTATTTCTCCCTCGTCCTAAGTCCAAATGCTATGGTTTTTGTTCCTAAAATTTTCTAAAATCATGATTTATTATTGTATTCATATTTTCCTACAAGTTGTAGATATTGGTGAGCGAGTTATAAAACTTTAGTATTAATGACTTTTTAGTTGAAACCATGAAGGGTTTATCATGTATATGCATTTATATATCGATTAATTAGTCATTTAAGGCATTTCATTAATTTTTGCCCTAAAGGATGTAGTATAGGAAGGTTTGGATGTATGGCTCGTTAAGGTGGAAGACAAGTTTACGTGAAGAGGTGGATAAATTTATTGAAGCCGCCGAGAAGCATGCCAAGACGCTGACACAAAATAGTGATTGCAAGAATCATATAGCATGGAGAGATGTGGAGATCATGGGATCACATCCGATTACGCTTGAGGGTTTGTTAAGGATTACGCAATCTAGATTCACTATGGTGAAACTATTTTTGATAACCATGATGACGGCGATGATGATCTAGCGTAAGACCTCGAAACCTAATATCTTTTGTCCCAAAGTATTGAGAAGAGCTTGATGCAATAATGAACCCCAAGTCTCACAATGAACTACGAGGTGGTGATGGTTGGGATGGTAATGACAAAGGTGGTGACGACGGTTGGGATGGTAACGACAAAGTTGGTGTTGATAATGATGGCGAAGCATGTATCGAGGGATGAAGATGACGGTGATCATTTGGGACGAAATGCTTGGGCCATTGGACCAAAAATATTACTAAAGAGCACGAAAAGTCTAGAAAAACTAGAGAGGATGAGAAAAGCATCAAAGAAAATTGTCTATGGTGTTGAAAAGGGTTGTCCGAACACAGCGCACCGCATTAATCGCTATGTTTTGTACTTGAGCTTCTCATCCCGAAGGCTAAGTATGGCTGGTCGGACTATAGTTTCAATGATCTATTGTGTCTCCTATCATGGTTGCTACAATAGCCAAACTCAATTCCCACCGACACCTACCAAGCGAAAAAGGTTATAAGTCCATTGAAAATGGGGGTTAAAAAATTCATGCATGTCCGAATCATTATATCCTTTTTTGTGGTGACACATTCAAGGATCTAGATAAATGTCCTAGGTGTAGAGCCAATCGGTACAAGAACAACAATATTTGCAACTTGAGGGGACGAAGCCTCCGCAGGAACAAAAGGAAGACGGGTGGAAAAAGGCGGTATAAGATTCTCTGCTCCCGGAGGACACTCCATTAGGCAATGATTCAAAGCAGAGAATAATTCCTACCTTAGTAATATGGTTTTGCCAGCGGTGACCGCTTGAAGCATATCTTCCTAAACACCGGAGGAAGCCGCACTCATGACATGGTGGGATGATGAGCGTAAAGGCGAGATGCGGTGGCGGAGCCGTAAATTAGGCATAAGGGGGAAGTTGAAGAGTTTCAAGCATATAAGAAATTAGTGTAGCTCATTTGCTTGGATTTTTTTGATTTAACCATGCATGCTAGTCTTTCCGTGGTAGACGACCGTGGCAACAAAACTAGGAATTAATCATAAATGACTAGCCAAAGATGAAATGCTGACTTTGTGTGATTTTATTTTTGAGAAGTCATAAAAATATATAACAAAAGTTTTTATTTTATTTTTCTAATATATATTATTAAATTATATGTTCCATAAAAGAACTTATTGTGATGTTAGGGAAGCCATGGCCCATACCAACCCCCTTGGCTCCTTGATGCCGGGCTGTCGTGCTCCATGCGGCGTAAACACGGCGTTGGGATAATCGTGAACCACGCACATCGCGGTGGACACGCAGCAGCTATCCAGCCTGATGGAGCTCATCCATGATTTATAGCTGATGCCACTCTAGGTTCGTGTCATTGTGATAAACACTCCTAGCTGTTTCGTTTCGTTTCATTCATGGAACTTGGAATCAATCAATTTGAAATGTATTCATGGTGTCCCAACATTCTATTATATTCTTTCTTGGTTTATGTCATAAATGACTAGCCAAAGATGAAATGCAACTTTGTGTGATTTTGTTTTTGAGAAGTCATAAAAAATATATGACAAAGTTTTTTTATTTTATTTTTCTAATATATATTATTAAATTACATGTTCCATAAAAGAATTTATTGGGATGGGGGTCATGGCTCTTGCCAACCCCCTTAGCTCCGCCATTGGGCAGATGATGATAAGATTGCACACACGATCGATAGTAGTCAGTGGCAAGACTTCGATGAGAAGGACAAAGGCTTCGGCACTAACCCAAGGAATGTACGGTTTGGCTTAAGCATTGATGGAATGAATCCCTTGAATGAGAGGATGAGTGACCATAGCACATGTCTAGTGATCTTGACCATGTACAACATCCCAACGTGGTTGTGCCGAGAAGAGAAAGTACCTTCTCCTTACTATGAAACAACCAGACATTGACATAGACGTGTTTATCGAGCATGTTATGCAAGAATTCGAGAGGCTATGGTGGTATGGGGAGCCGATGTATGATACGTTCGAAAAGGAGGACATATATGTCAAGCCATAATCTTTGTTACTACCAATGATTATCCCGCGCTAATATTCACACCATACATGTCTCCAAAAGTCCATTTCTTCCTCTCACCTATCACCATGACCCTACCTTTAAGATAGATTTTTCTTAAATTAACCATGTCAATCCACATAGGAGAATAAAAAAATGGCTTTCTGCTTCACATATTTTCTTTTAATCGCAATGTCTTGTCAAATGACACCGTTGTTCTCCAACTTCCATCATATCTACAAAGAAGACTTTTGCTCATTTTGATCAAGTCATCTATGCCCAAACATACTTTTCTTGGTTTAGTAATACTAGCAAAGGTGCCCGTACGTACGGGAAAGACAAAAACACAAATTCCCACAACTCATAAATTCTATAGATCTCTTTTATTTTGGACTACAATTGCAAGCAAATAATGAGTAACATATCCTCAGGTCTACAACATCAAATATGTCACAAGTAACAAACAAATGTAGGAGCTGCACCTTCTCATCAAGTTGCGGAGGAGCTAGGTTTTAAAATTTCCGATCTCTTATTCACAAAAAATATATCACGTTTCTTCAAGTGTTTTGATCCGAATAAATAATGTATGTATATATATTGAGAACTAATAAATATGTCATTTAGCCATTGAACCGATTCGCCAAACGCTTCAGGCCCATGAGTTTTTAAGGCCCAGTTCGTTGCACATGTCTAGATATAAAACTAACCCTAAGTCACCAACTTTATCCGGCTCCCCATTCCTACGGCCGCCACTCCCGTCCGAGCAAGAGCGACCCAGGCACCCAAGCCTCTTGGTCTTGCGATCCACGGCCAACACCATGAATTAGTACAACACTCTGTAGAGCCCACCCCGCCGGCAATGGTAGAGAGGATGGGGCCATGCTCTCGGTGGCGGTTGTGCGTCCCTGTTTGCTTTCGCGGGCGACGGACCTCGTGTGGGCCGCGCCGGCGCGTGGTGGCGTATGTCGCGCTGGGCAGCTGGGCGATGGATGTGGAGACGGCGTTTCAGCGTCATCGGCCTCGGCCTTAGTGGCGGCGGATGGGAGCAGGCGGACGACATCGTTTGCGGGACGAACGAGGGGTTAAAGAGGAGGAAGCCGTGGCGGGACGCAGCACAGGCAGACACAATTCATGTAAAAGCAATCGATGTTCTATCAGGACTTGTTTCCTATTTCGGGAGAGGGAAGGCAGGAACAGAAAAGGTAGAAGAAAAAAAGGCGACGGAAATTTTGGCTCTTCATTAGTAAGTAGGTATAGAAATGTTGCATTATTTAATTGGATGGTATATTCTTTCCGGTAGTGTCCTTCCTTTGGCAAGGAAGAGAGAAGATTTGACTTTTCTTATAGCTTAGTAATGTTGCATTGTGCGGTATCCAAAGATCAGAGGAGAGAAGCGGGAAGCCGAGATTTCAAGTTTTGGTCAGATGGGCCTCCCCAATGTCTTGTCTAGACAAGGCCCATTGCCCACGAAGCCTTTGATGCGGTCCAAGACAGTTTAATTGTTTTTGGATTTAGAGAAATCGCTTATGGAATCCCAAGAACAAAAAATCTAATTAGTATTTAAGTTTCAGAGAGTCACTCTGAACCGTTTAGGTGCGCCAAATATGCACAGGCTGCAACAGAAAACATATGATGGCGCAAAATGATCCTGACCAACAAACGACACCATCTAAATAGTACTAGTATGATCATTCACAACTCAAGACACCACATACTAGAATTGTTGTTGTTAGAGACCATGAAAGACAAGATCATCAAACATAATAATGACAAAAAAAAATATATGAATCATGAATCATGAAACTCAAAGGTCAGAGAAAAAGCAATCCATAGACTATTTTCTTGAGGCTTTAACGTGCAACAAGTGCCATAGTTTGCTCAAGATGGGGTACAACCCAATTCTGAGAAGGGGATGTGATCTAAAATAAAATTCTGCGATCAAAGCTCCTTAACTGAAAAAATTGCAGTCAACAGAACTGAATAAGGTTACAGAGGCTACAGCCTACAGCTCCTACTTGTCTTTGCTTTCCTCTGCTTCCTGCTCATATCGACGTTTGAACTTTGCAATCTGACCGAGGCTTTGAGCCATTTGTCGCTTGGCCCTCATGTGGTACACTTTGCCAGTATGGTTCACCTTGGTCATCATTATATTGATCAGCCTACCACTCTGCGTCACATATGAAATCCATTGCATCTGAGGATGCAGTCCCTTCCTCATCCTTCAGACCTGTTCAAAAGTAACCAGGACAGCATATGTATCAGTTAAATAGCAATAACAATGGCATTTACTGATGCTGAACATCTTTGTGAGTTGTAAACTCTTATCACTACAGGCCACAAAAAAAAAAAATACAGTTAATGAGTGTCTAATATCATGGAGATATGTTAATCAAGGAGGCAATAAAGCCAGTAGCCCAGTGCTAAAGTGCTATCGTCTAGAGAAGCTGTGCTGCCCACTGCTTACACCTCAAGGCATGTAGGAATCTTTGACCAGAAGGGGCCGCATGCATGAGCTTGTCTTAGGTGGGTGCAGGAGAAACAGGACAAAGCAAAAAGGGTGACCAGGGGCAGGGGAACTGGTGGTTTCCCATTAGTTAGTAATAATCCCCTAAACCTATGTTATAAATATTCAATTATTTCATTATTTGCAACCCCTTTCCAGAAATGTGAATCCCTGTTTCGCTAGGCGCTAGGCGGATTTTCCTCGGCAACCCTCTGCCTAGCAACTAGTCGGGAGTAATGGGGCCTAGACGTTTCTAGGCGTTTTTCTGGGCGTTTTGGCATTTTGCCAATTTAGCACAATATATATATATATACTCCCTCCATATTGAAAAGGAAGTCGTTTAGGACATCGACACGGTCTCCCAAGTGCAACTTTGACTTCTCTTTTCTATCAAAATATTTATTAAAAATTATATATGTATACTTTTATGAAAGTATTTTTCAAGATAAATCTATTGATATGATTTTCACATTTCAAAACTCAACGACTTAAAAGTTATTAATGATTTATGTTCCCAATGTTTGACCGAAGCCTTTTTCAAAAACGACTTCCTTTTTCAATATGGAGGGAGTATTATTATTATATATAGCTGAATATATATCAGCAACTAATAATTACTCCATATATGTAGCTGAATATATATCAGCAGCTAGTAATTACTCAATACTCAATAGTCAGGCTAGTAGACCCTCTGTTTCAGTTCCAGCTGCAGCTTCTGATGTTGACATCCTATTCATTCAAGCAACCACAAAATTGAAAATGCAGTAGGCAGTAGCAGTACTAGTGAACTACATTGGTAAAGCATATCAGTCATAGCAGATTCATCAGGCATAGCAGATTCATTCATCAGGCATAGAGGCATTTAGTTGCAGAGGCATACAAAGCATTCAGACATTTACTCATTCAGGCCATTCAGATGCAAGCATACAGAGCAGGGGAGGGGAGGGAGAGGAGCAGCAGAGCAGAGCAGGGGGAGGCAGGGAGAGGAGCACCAGAGCAGAGCAGGGGAGGCCGGAAGGGGATGACTGACTTGGAAGCACCCGAGCAGAGCAGGGGACCGGGCGGGGAGGAGGACGACGAGCAGGCCGGTGGGGAAGACCACCGCCCGGCGGGGAGGAGCAGGCCGGCGGGGGACGACCTCGGGGTGAGCGCATCCGTCGAGGACGAGGAGAACAAGTGCAACCTTCCTTTTGGGACCGAGCAGGCCTTCCCACAGCGTGAGCGCGTCCTTTTCCTCCAACAGCGTCGCTCGGGGCGCGTCTTCCCGCGCAGACGCCATTACGCTGCGCGGACCCGCGAGGGAAAATTTCACGCGAATCAAATCTCCCCGCCCGCTACGCGCTGGAATCGCCGCCGCCGCTGGAATCACCGCGAATCGGCTCCCCGACGCCGCCTAGGCACGGCTCCCGACTAGGACCGCGACTACCCCCTAGGCTCCACGGTTCCCCTTCGACTAGCGCCTAGACGCCGTGAATCCCGCCCTAGCGGCGCCTAGCGGAACAGGGATGTGAATTACTAAGTCCTACAAAAAGAATGTAACAAACATAAAAGTGGATAGAAACATGGTATCAGCAGTAACATGACATGGCCATTTTAGTGAAAAAAAAAATGAGTGATAATCAAAGCAATCACTACCACTCAGGAAGATAACTGTAATCATAGACCCCAATTTGATGAGTTGCAGTAGGGACCACTAGTATATTCAAATTCCTGCATCCAAATCAATGGTGTCATAGAACTGCAGCACAAAGATTGTTCAGGACTCTGGGCAATGGAACTCTGCTTCCTCTCGTGCCTTTACAGACTCCTCAAGAAGATTCTTGATTTGTTTGTGTTGTGACCTATGTCTGTGAAAGAGAGTAGATACACCGTTGGAGGATTATGTGATGGTCCGCGATAGGGCACATTGTGCAAGTAGCAAGCTGACCAGCAGCGTGTGCGGTGTGGGCAGATACAAAATCCATTCCTGTGGACTGTAGTTGCTGCTAGCTGGATCCAGTGGCATCATGATGTATAAGGTATTTCTGTCCAATGCCTCTAGCTTTTGTTCTTTATTTGAGAACAAATAAACTGATTAGAAAGCTTTTATTTTTTCAAGTAAAAGTTCATACATCGGATTACTCCTATCTAAGAAAACAGTTAAAAGGCTGCCCTACTCTCCTAACTGATTTTCAAGGTTCATACCTCAGATTCATGTGATCCATTTCATGGCAATTCTAACTGATTAGGCAGCTTAAAGTTTTTCAAAGAGAATACCACAGATTATCTTGTAACGATTTGGCGTGTTTTATTCATACATGGCCTTATTGGTAAAGGAATCATAATTTACCAGACCATCTTTAGTACTTACATCTATCTTTTGTAGTTTGCTTTGCAAAAGCAGGTAAGGTGGCCAGCACTGTGAATTTGTTTTTTCATGTTGCCCTTGCACGCAAGCCAGTTTTTACATGCAGATTGTATATGAGGATTATACCAATACCAATGCAAAACAGGAGAAGGCCGTATTTATGTGCCAAAATAACTCTGCTAGCCGCGGTTCCACAAGTATGAGAGCCAGAGCCATGGGTCTGTTTCTTTGCACATTTATGTGCCCTGAAATCCAAATAGTTGCATGGACACCAGTTCATTTTTTTTGTTTCAGCTTAATACATGTAACCAGTCTAGGAAAATGTATGCCTTCTACAAAGTTCAACCAGTATCCTTGGTGTGTGTATTCTCTTAACAATAAACATATATTCCTCGAGTACATTCCTAATGAATCATATCAGACTGGCTATTTTGCAAGTATTCCAGTTCCAGCCAGTCAACAGTAGTATCCCCGTTCCTGTGCAAATTTTGCCTCTGCCATCGCAATGGGACTGGAGCTAGTAGATCTAAACACGCCTATGCAGTATTAAATTGCATTAACAAAGTTGGTTAGGTCTTTCTATCATCAGAGGAAGATGACACCAAACCAGAGCAATTATTTTCACAGGCTATTCAGTTTTGAATGGAGGTTATGCCAAGCAAATTATTACGCTTGGAGAAAAAAAACAATGATATCAATTCAATGAGGAACTTCACAAGGCAATGGATTGCTGTTAGAATGTTGGCAATACGTAGTGAAGATTCTAAGCCAAATTAGATTGCAAGGTAACAGTAACAAGATGCCAGATTGCCAAAGTCTTGAAAACAAAAGCTGTGACTGTGACCCAACAGGCTGATGTTTTTAAGATTTCACAGACCAATATCTAGATTTCTTTTCTTTGGCAGCAAACCAGTCAAACTGGTAAAACAAACACACCAGAGCAGCCACTGTTTATCAATCTATCTAGGGATGGACACAGTAAAGGACATGGGTGTACAAGTGTAGAGGCAAAATACAAGTAATACAACACTCGTAATTGGATTCAGATCAGATCCGAATACATACAGATAGCTTAAGATAGGGTTTAGGTGTTGGGTTTCGCACAGCAGGAACGGAAGAGAAGGGGTGGGCATACCTATTGGGTGCTCGTCGCCGGCGAAGGGCCAAAGGGGCGGCGGCACAGGCGTTTCTTGCGGCGGGATGCGAGCTGGCAGAAGTTGGGGAGGCGAGGTGACCGATGGGCGGCGGCGGTCAGGTGAGACGGGGAGGGACGAGGTCGGGGTCCGCTGGCCGTCGCGCGTCGCGCGTCGGACGCCGGGGTGGGGTCAGGCCGTCAGGGAGCAGGTATCGGACCCTCCCCGAATGGTTTTCAGTCTTATCAGTGTCTCGTGCCAAATGATTGTTCACTCTTCACTTAAATGGTTTTAATATAGTTTTGGGAAGAAGGTAAATAAATAAAGTAGGCACAGTACTCAGGCCCAAACTAATCAAGATAATCTTATTTCTAATGGTAAATGTACTACCATGCCAGATATCCAAAGTTTTCAACATTTTGTGATGGGGTTAGGTAGTCCAAGAGGATATGGAGCCCAAGCTTTAAGTAAACCCTAAATACTTACTAGTCCTAAAATATTCATGATTAACTTTGACTAAGCAAAATTGAACATTTAAATTTTCAAATAAATTTGTTAAAAAACTGACTTGCCAAGATTTTCCAATGATACTAATTATTTAACATAAATATTTATATATTTTAATATATGACATTTTGAAAGCGTTGACTTCTCGGGAAAGAAGGTCTTTTATTTTAGGACAGAGGAATAGATGTTTATAATACGGTAGCACAATTGAACACATCAACATAATAGATAGGTTAATATGTGCCATGATTGACCTAACAACCTCACTTCTCAAAGATTTTGAGCTAGACATGGAAGCATAGATGATACAAGTATAAAAAAATACACCGGCTGTGAATTTTTTTTTCAGTTATGGTTACAAAAAAACACTTGTCTCATTCAATTTTTGTATATTGGGAAGATAAAATTGTATAAGTAACTTACAAACGAGATATATATTGAATAAGTGCTATAAAAATTGTAATATGATGGTTTCAATTCTTTGTTCACTCCGAGATTGGTTCTTTGATAGCACTTGGTGACGTTGTATCTCTGCCTATAATTGCAAAATTCCTAGATTACTACAATATACTTGAACTCTATTTAGAGCTCTACACTTTCTATAGGCACTATGAGATCTGATAGTAATTGTGTGTTTTTTTGAATAAAAAAATTAAGCATCTTTTGTATTAAGATGATAAAAGTGAAGGTTACAATGACGCGTCATAAAAAGACGCTCTAGGGCAGAACTAACTGTAGTTGTGTGTTTTGAAACACATTTGGAAGGAAAAAAAAACAATCCATATAAGGCTTTATTTGTTTGTTCTTCAAATCAAAGGATCAAAGGGGATTGGAGAGGGTTAAACAGGATTTTGACTTGTAGGGGATTTAATTCTCCTCGATCCTCACCAATTCCCTTGGTTAAGGGATCAAACGAACAGGCCAAGCTACATCATCCTGCAAGCCAATGTCGTTTCCACGTTCTGCAGTCCATCGGCCATGGATTGGCCAACCGCTGCTCTCCAAATCTTCTTGGCACCTTTGGTTGTAGTCGATAAATAAGGAGCGATATGTTGAGTGTGAAGAGTACTCACCATCGACAGTCCATCACCAGATGTAGCGGTCTAACTTGAGAGGGCTCAGGTGTAGTTTTGGCCTAACTTTTAGCACTAAAAGTTTGTAGCAACTAATAAGATTAAAATTTGACAAAATTAATCGTTGATAAGTTTTATTACAATTGAATAATAATGACTACATGTCTTGAACCTATCCTTTTGCTCCAACGCCTCTCGATCGTCCATCATTAGACTATCTAGTGTAAAATAAAAGTTTTCCTGAGTTAATTATGGGTCTCAAAGCAAGGATGAAGATGCTCTACCGCAGGTGTATGTTCATCTAGAAATTTACTTGTGCACGGCTTGTACATTTAATTTATCTCAAATCAGCCTTTTGACTATATATAATAATATGTGACGCATGATATGACGATTAACGTAACTCGATGCTTGCATGACTATTGTACTGAGAACGATGATATTTTGGTCGATCGACTGAAATGGACGCGCCAGGCGCCAGAATATCGACCCCATACTAATGGTCAAAGATTCCACAAACTAGACAACATTTCGTTAAACGACACAACATATTTTTTCAGTATCGTTCGTGTTCCAATTCCACAAGTCACGTTTTTCGTAAGCCCACTGAATTGTCTCACTGCATACTGATGAGACGAAGACGTAGTATCATTCATGGATGCGATCACTGGACACCCCTATTACAATGGCAATGGCTACTCCTGCTCGCCGTCCCTTGCGTGCTGCTGCTGCTGCACGCCTCCCGGCGCCGCAGCAACGACGACAAGCACAGGCGGCGGCAGCTCCCGCCGTCGCCTCCGGGCGGACTACCCATCATCGGCCACCTACTCCTCGTCGGCGACCGCCCGCACGTCTCCTTCCGTGACCTCGCCGCCAAGCACGACGATGACGACCGCGTTGCCGGCGGCGGCCTCATGCTCCTCCGCCTCGGCACGGTCCCGAACCTCGTCGTGTCCTCCGCGCGCGCAGCGCAGGCGGTCCTGCGGACGCACGACCACGTCTTCGCGTCGCGGCCGGCGTCCGCGCTGTTCGACGACCTCGTGTACGGGTCCTCCAGCGTCGGCTTCGCCCCTACGGCGAGCACTGGCGGCAGGTCAGGAAGCTCGTCACCACGCACCTGCTCACCGTCAAGAAGGTGAGCTCGTACCGCCATGCCCGCCAGGAAGAGGTGCGCCTGGTCCTCGACAAGCTCCGGGCGGCGGCGGCGCGGCGGCGGGGGTGGATCTCAGTGAGACGATGAACGCGTTCGCCAACGACGTCATCTGCCGTGCTGTGTGTGGCAAGTTCTCCAGGGAAGAAGGCCGGAACAAGCTCTTCCGTGACCTGAATCACACCACCACTGTTCTGCTGGCAGGATTCAATTTGGAAAGCTACTTTCCAGGGCTTGCGAAATCGCTAGGTTTGTTTGTGAGCAACAGGAAGGTGCAGGGGACACACAAGAGATGGGACGACTTGCTTGAGGAGATCATAGGTGACCACGAGAGGAGGAGGCGAACCTGAAGAATCGATGTGGTGATGATGACAGCGATGATGAGCAACAAGATCAAAACACAGACGACTTCATCGATGTGATGCTCTCTGTTCAGCAAGAGTACGGTATCACCAGAGATCATATCAAGGCCATCTTGATGGTGAGTGACTAGCCAGATCAGCTAGAAGAATTTTTTTTCAATTGATCTATTTTAATTAAATGACGTACGCATATCTCTATATATATAGGATATGTTCGAGGCAGGCACGGCCACATCATCTTCGGTCTTGGAAGCCACCATGGCCGAGCTCATGCGCAACCCTCACCTCATGACCAAGCTACAAGCCGAGGTGAGGAACAAGACACCAAAGGGGCAAGAAATGGTGAAGGAAGAGGATCTAGCTGGCATGCCCTATCTGAGAGCCGTCGTGAAGGAGACGCTAAGGGTACACCCACCTGTCCCGCTCCTTGTGCCTCACCAATCCATGGCGGACTGCGACGACGTCGACGGCTACACGATCCCCTCCGGAACGAGGGTCATCATCAACGCGTGGGCTATCTCTAGAGACCCAAGGTCATGGGAGAACCCGGAGGAGTTTGTGCCGGAGAGGTTCATGGACGGTGGCGCCGCCGCGGACCTGGATTTCAAGGGGAATGATTTTCAGTTCACGCCGTTCGGGGCTGGCCGGAGGATGTGCCCCGGTATCAACTTTGGGATGGCTACGATCTATATCATGTTGGCCAATCTCGTGTACTGTTTCGACTGGAAGCTGCCGGCCGGCGTGGAGAAAGAGGATATTGATATGACGGAGGTGTTTGGATTGACGGTCCACCTGAAGGAGAAGCTCATCCTTGTTCCCAAACCACATCCATGATATGTACTACAGGTTCAGAGTTCACTGTTTAATATATTGATGTCAAACGTCAATGCTCTGAACACTCAGAGTTTAAAGATCGTTCTGGTGAATCAATAAGTTGGTCTTCTTGTTTTCGCAATTTAATTATATTTAAATTATTCTAAAAATATTTTTTGTTTATCTCATCAATCAACTGATCCAAATATGATCTTGTTTAAATTGGTCTCAGCATTCAAAGATGATGTGTTTTTCATAGTTTATTAGGTAAATATTTTTTTCGAATACGCAAAAGATTTGCGCATCTTTATATTTAAAAAGAAAAGTTTTGGTTTTACACCCAATGGAAGCCGGTGATGGGAGGTTAAGATTTTACAATTGAGCGTCGCCTCCCTAGAACAGTTTTGCTAAGCCGATTACTCGTGAAATAAACAAATAAAGTCGTGCACTCCGGATAGAGTACGCACGCAGTCAAGCGCGTCCTCCACGACGCTTCCTGGGGCGGAGCGGCCACTCGACGTCCAGGAACAACTGTCTCGCAGCCTCCTTGTGCGAAGGTCCAAGGTTGTCGCCGAACAAATCCTTGTATGCTTGGTTGCCCTCCTCCGTCGGCGTGCCTTTGATGAACCCATGCATTGCATTACAAGGATCTCTCCGCGTTTAGCCACCGGGACCTTGGAGAGTGGCCGTGCGGCGATGTGCCTGCTCCGTAGCGGCAGCTTGGCCGATGAAGAGTCTTGTGCCTTGTAAAGAAGTCGTGGAGATGCCGCTTTCTTGAGGACCCGTCCAACGAAACGTTTAATCCGGCCCGTCAGCGAGGAGGATTGGTCGGCCTGAAGGGGTGCAGAGGGTGTGCTGCCCGCAGCAGCGCCCCTCAACCCAAAACAAATCTTTTGTGTTGTACGAAATCCAAAACAAATACTGATTGCAAGGTTGAAGAGATGAAGTCAGTTGTAGCATTTAAGTACTCATTGGTTCATAGGTTGTTAGTATATAAGATTGATTGTACAGACTATTTATATGTGGCATTGCGTCCGCCTTTGTCATTGGCTCGGCCCACCATTCTGCCTGTGCTACCCGCTTATTGCTTGCTCCTCATTATTTCCTCGCGCTCATTTTGTCGTACACATTTGGCTCGGCTCAGAGGAGGCTAGATGCGAGCCAGGCCGGCCCAGGAGGGGGCGGCCACGCGCGCGCATGCCCGTGAGGGGGCGTTGCCGCCGCCGCCGCCGCCGCCGCCGCCACGTCATCGTCTTCGATTCGGAATCTTATGAAAGAGTTTTATCTTTGCTTGTAAATGGGATATTCCACTCTATAAAGAAATCTCCCATTAAAAAATAAATAAGAGTTTGTTTGTAAAAGGTTTTCCGATCTATAAAGGAAACCTTTAGAGATTACTGCGTTAAAGTCTCAGTGCTATATAAGGAAGTGGATGTAATCTCATAATTCAAGCAAATAAAGAAAATATTACCCTAACCCTAGCCTCACCAGCGCCGCCTCCTGCCCCCGCCCAACCCCAACCCCCCCCGCTGCTGCCCCAACGCCGCCCCCACCACCGCCCCCGCATCGTGGCTGTGACACATTTGGTTCCAATTATTAACAAATGGACTCGTATGTATGTGTATCCAAATTCATTTTTCAAATATTAATGTGGACATGGACATGGAAACAAACTGAAATCACTTATAAAACTGGATAATATCATCTAAAACAATAGTTATCCCCTTTGTCACATAAAACATGATGTTGACTTTTATAGTATATAGGACAAATTCAGTGATGTTGAAGTGAAAAAGTCAAGTTTCTTTTGGCATAATTTTTCAATCTGAATTCTATAACGAAGAGAGTATATTTGATTGTGGCATTTCTTAGTCGTCTAATTGGAATATATATTAGCTTGGTATTGAAAAAACATTATTTTTTTTCTCATTAACAATTCAGTTGCGAGAAATAATACAGGCAACACTTTAAAATATATTTGTACTTATCTAACCCATTTTTTTAAAAAAAAATACAAACCATATTTTTTTAAAAAAAGATTGGTCTTTATGTCTTGTTCATCATATTAACGCCTTATTTGTTTAAAGCATTAGTCTAAGTATGCTTTTATTCGCAAAGAATTTGGTATGTTTTTTCATGAACTTAAACATGTACTCAGATTCCATGAATTTTTATAAACAAGAAGAAAACAAATTTGTTTGAAATTGCTGAAATATCCCAACGGAGATTGGAAATTCGAGAATGATTCAATTATTAGTAGTACTGCTATATGGTAGTGAACTTTCGTCGTGGTCACTGTCCTCAGCTGGCTGGGCTTGACCTCGTCGCCAAACCCTGCATCTTTCTTGACTTTGATATAGCTTGTTCGTCCTCGGCTCCTCATCACTCGTTTTCTACCGGATCCGTGCGATCCGGTCGGTTCTCCTCCTAGTCAACTTTGGAGTACCCGAATTGGCCGATCCTGCGTGCTCATTTTAGTTTCCTGTACGTACATTTGCAATTTGCATGCTTTCAAACTTGCTCCACTCATACAAAACTAGGACAAATAATCTGTCATTGGCATTCATTCATCTCAGCCTCCAATTCTTGATGGATGTCAACTTTGGAGTGCAGCAGCAATTAAGGACGACGGAAGAACAGTAACAGGATTTTGTATATATATACTATCAGCTTGAAAACAAGTCTTGGAAGCTAGTCCATGGATTGAAGCTGAACAGAACAGGTCCATTTTGTTGCATGCCCCCGCCGCAGGATGATGCTGTACCTATACGTCATGTTCAGATCGTCGGGTGTTTCTCCATCAACCATATATCATGCAAGCGTATCAGAATTTTCGAGAGAACCTGTTAGTTTTTCTTAACGTAATTAATACACTACTGTAGGTAATGAACTCTGAGCCACCAACTATATTAGACTTAAGACCATGTTTGGTTAAAGGGATTTGTTTTTAGTTGACTTACCTATTTGGTTAGAGGGACTTTTTGTAGTTGGTACCAAGATCCTATTTGGTTCAATATTCCATGATATTTTTTAGTTTTACTGATTTTTTTTAAAAAGGAATCTCATGAGGGTCTTCTATCGACTTTTAGCTAAAAGTAGTAAAAAAGGTCACACCTTGTTTGGTTTGGTAGGGATTTTTAAGGACTTTTTCTTAGTCCAAACACACACAAAAAAAAAAAAATCTATGAAACCCCACTTGGGATTCGACCTGGAGCTCCTTCATCTACCTCTGGCAACGGGTTTCCACCTACTCTTCGGTCGTCCAATGTGCTCTTCCTCGACTCCGTCGACCCTCCTTCAACCGACACATCGTGCGGTCTTCCAGCTAGGTGTATGCGTCTTGAACGCCCCTACGGCCCCCGCCGGCGACCCTTCGATGTACTAGCTGTTCTTATCCGGTCTATGGACCTCGCATCATGCCAAATACTGTATGTGCGTACCAACAAATCAATAACCATGCATGTACCAATAATGTGTGGGCCAAATACCACCAAATTTTGTGGGCTACAATTAATGTACTCATAAATAAAAAATATTCCCTTTAATACACGTAGTACATGCCAAATATATACTACCAACGTACGTATCAAAATCTCTCTGCTTCTCTGTCTTCTTCAAGCAATGCCACGCACACAATTTCACAGCATCTCTTTTGGCAATTTGCATGAGAGAAGCTTAGGCTCACACACACATCTAAACTTTCGAAACGATCACAGAGCAGTATAGTTTTGTTATCTGAACATTCTTTAAGTTAAACAAAGTATAATTCCACGGCATTGATATATTGTCATAAAGCAAGTTGCAAATTTAATTACACCCACAATATGTATGCAAATGTGTGAAACACATGCTCGGCATTATTGTCTTGAGACCGACATCCATGACAAAATTCGACAACAGGAGGGTTAAGGGTTTGACAAATCCCAAATCTGATGTGGACAGCACAAGCTGACACGTACGTCCGTAAGCAGAGGAGCTCCAAAATGAGCTAGAAACCTTTCAATAAATGAATGCATAGATATGCTTGAATATTTGCCAACGCATCTTTTCTACCATTGTACCACACAAAATCAATAAGCATGTGTTCCAATGGTGTGGGCCAAATTAGATTGGCACCACCAACATGGGGCACAATTAATGTACTCATGAATATATACAAAATATTTTTTATATATATGTGCAAAGTACAAAGAAGATAAACAGGAAGAGTTTGATGCTCAATAGAATTAAAGATGAAGTCACATGTCAAGGGGGGCTCGGCAAGAATGACAAAGATCATTGGTCACCCGGGGTTGAAATCCACGGGTGCGAGGCGCATCGTGAACTTCAAGATTTATCGACACGATTTTTCGAGGGTGCTCGTAAAGGTAGGGCTATAAAGCTACTGATTTGAAGCGTCCTTTTATTTTAGTTACATAGTTTCAAAACTATATGCTCTCCGTCCGAAAAAATGCAACTCAAAATTTGGAATAAGTCAATTTTTAAGTTTGACTCAACACTCATGTCACCAAATAAATTTATATAAAAATATAATTTATAATTAATCTAATAATAATATCTTAAGTGTTATGTTTTTAATAGATTTGATCTAGTTTAATGCTTGACTTCTCAATTTTATTCTTTTTTTGGGACGGAGGGAGCATGCACCAATTCTTTGAAATGTCTAAATACGTAATTTAACAATGGTTTAGTGTTGCTATGGGTGTGTTCACTTCCTATCTACCAACCCAAAAAGTGCTATAGTGTTCTATCACATCAAATCTTTTAATACATGCATGGAGCATTAAATGTAGATAAATAAAAAAACTAATTGCATAGTTTGGTGAAAAGTACGAGGCGAATCTTCTTTTGAGACTAATTAGCCTATAGTGGGACAATACTTACCAAATACAAACGAAAAATTTTACAAGTACCCGAACCCAAAATATTTCACCAACTAAACACCCTCTATAGAAAGCTGTTGCATCAAAATTTTATAGAAAACATTTGTTAGAACTTATATGCATTGTAGTATCCTCCAAATCAATAAGGAATATACACAAAGCGACAAAAATCACCCGATCAAAATGGAGCCCTGGGTTGTATTTCAACAAGTAATGGGACAATGTTTCAAGAACTACACTGTCATCTCACAACAATGATCGCCATCTTTGAAAAGTTCAATTGTCTCCTCAATCACATGACAGTGTACACTGACTAATGCGATTTCCCCAATCTTTTTTCTTATATATAAATTATATTGCACAAAATCCCCTGAAATTCCTGTAAATGCACAATTGCAGAAACATTCATATCCTACTACTAAAAAGAACGAAAACACAGACTCTACCGGTGAAGCGGCGTGCGTCGCCCCGCGCTTCCTCCGCCTCGGCGCTCCCCCACATGCTTGGCTAGAACAACCCCGCAGTTTGCATGCTAAGAAAAGGAAACTACTATTTTTATCCCACTAGATTTGCATGATCGCATGCATAAAAAAAAAAGATACAGGGCATGATAAGAACTCCAACCGTATTTTAGAAGGAAAAAAAAAACTTAAAATGAATATGATCGGAATCTAAAAGAAAGGATGAGAAAAATTCTATTGTAGGAATAAAAAAATTCTCTTGTATGAAAGATGTATTCCCTTCGTTCCACAAAACATGCAATTGTCACATCCCGAGGAGTCAACCATGACAAACTTTAACTAAAATTATTTGGAAAAGAGCAAACATTTATGAGATAAAATAAGTACATTTAGATTAGTTGTGAAATATATTTTCATAATAATTTTGTTCGAGTCATAAATGCTAATACTTTTTGCTATAAGCTTAGAAGATCTAATCAAATATTTGGTACACGATAAATTAGAATGGATAGACACAAGTGAACATAAAGGAATATGATTAGACCATCGAAGAAAACTAAAGGAAAAAAAAACCTAAACAAATCTCTATGGATTCGATTTGGTTCTATTAAAAATTCAAGGCCGCTAACAAGAAAATTGAAAAGCTTTGGGGCATACGTTCCACCTCAAACAGTAGGGAGCTTGATGCCGAGCAAGAATGAGAGAGCCTTGTATTAGCAACCGTGAGCTTTGATGAATATAGCTAACTTGCATCCCCGATGTTTCACATGTCCCGATTCACTACCTCCGCACACATTCTAAAGTCAAAAGGTATTATTTATGAATCACTAATATGTAAATATTTTGTTATTCCCGATATTTGAATTTGAACAAACAAAATTTTATTGATTTCTTGCTTCATGAAAGAATTATAGTTGACATGCAATTAGTTCGACATGTCTATAATTTTTATGGAATATGCGCCAACTCGTGTTGAAGAAAGTATTTCTCTCATATAAAGTATAATGAACTAAACAGTTGAGAAACAAGGGTAGCTTAAAAATTGTAAGCATAGTAAATATAAAATCTAAGGCCTACAACTATGGTATATTGTTTCTCTTCTTTTCTCACACAACTATTATGAGTACAAGTAATCTTGTTGAGCGAAAGTGTCAAGTGAAGCGAGTATAACACCCGTAGAAGAACGCACGGGCATGATCCTATTAAAGACAAAAAAATTACAACAAATTAAGGGAAAAAAAAATCCAAAATGTTTACAGATTGGCTCCTCATTGGCTGGCTGTCTCCTTCCTTCGTCCCTTCCGTTCTTCCTTCCTTCCCCTGTCTCCCCGTCGCGCTGTTCAACGTTCAAACCCTTCCACCTCCTCCCTTGGTCGCGCAGTCGCCATTGACGACCTCCTCCACCTCCTGCTCCCTTAAATCCCTCCTCTCCCCGCATCCTTCTCCCCATCCACGCCTCATTCGCTCGTCTCACCGCATCCACAGCCAGCCAGCCAGCCCGGGAGATCTCCAAGAAGCCATCTTGGAATCCGAGAGCACCCACAGCATTCGGGGTCAGCCAAGGATTCAAATTCTGACGAACGAGCTCACCCCTCCGGCCAAGAAAGTCCGGTAATTTCCCGCGTGGAGCTCGGGAGGCGTCTCGTCTCGGGAACCGGAGGAGGAGTTCCCGTGGTGATTAAGGAGGGGGCAAGATGGTGAGGCTGCCGTACACGACGGCGCTGACCACGCTCTTCAGCTACGGGCTGCTCTTCGCCTTCGGCCAGCTCAGGGATTTCTTCCGCAAGTTCATCGACTGGTTCAAGGCCAAGAACGTCAAGGTACGTGGGGTGGTCGGCGTGGCCGGCTGAATTCCGCCTCCCCCACCCGGATCCGGGAGATTCCGTCCCAATTTTTCTTGCTCATTCTGGTCTGATTCGGCGCTTGGCTTCGTGCAGGGGTACGCGCCGATCTGCCTGGGCCTGGAGGATTTCTATGTGCGACGCCTGTACCTGCGGATCCAGGTGAGATAAACACATCTGAATTCATTGGTGTCTGAAGAAATTTCTCTGCATTATCTTGAAAATAGGCTGCGCAGCTACATGTTTGGAGCGTCCTATGAATGCCATGGCTAATTAGAAATCCGAGCACATTAAAATCTGAGCACATTAAAATGGGATATATGTTCAAAAGATTAGATTTTTTTTTGTTTATTTATGAGAATTTTAGATTTAATCTTCCCGATTTTCTATGCTTATTCTTCATGCCTTTGAATGTCTTATGCACCTAACACTAGTGAACTGGTAAACCTGCTATGAATATTAGTCTAGACTGAAATACTCTGTTGTGAAATAGTGTGAGCTGTAGGTTACATGTATTCTACTGATTAATGCTGGATTCAAGTTTGTTTTGCAAAGAAGGATTGGGCCCTTCAGCTACTTCACTGTTGACATTGCATATAACCAATCTGTCCTTTGTCGTTTTACAGGATTGCTTTGGTAGGCCGATTGCAAGTGCACCAGATTCATGGTTTGATGTTGTTGAGCGCACCTCAAATGACAATAACAAGACATTACAGTAAGCATTTATTCTACTATTCTAATTTAATGGGAAATAAATTCAGCTTAGCCAATACAGTATGACAATAGACTAAACATAGCTAAGTATGTCTTGTCCACTTTTCAAGGTATACATTGGGAATGAATGATCATCCAGACATAAATTATGGCAAGTAATCGAATGAAAAGCAAGTTTCAACAGTCGCTAATGCTCATTATTGATTTATTGTTGCAGGCGTACCTCAAATACCAGCAGATGCCTCAATCTTGGTTCCTACAACTACCTTGGCTTTGCTGCAGCAGATGAGTACTGCACTCCACGTGTTATTGAGTCTCTCAAGCAATACTCAGCAAGCACCTGCAGTGTCCGTGTCGATGGTGGTACGCTACATTCTCAACATGCTTATAGTTTTACAACCTTTTAGGAAAAAAAAAAAAAAAACTACTAAGCTGATCACTTTCATCTTGTAACAGGTGCGACCAAGCTTCACGCTGAGCTGGAGGAGCTGGCTGCGCGTTTTGTTGGAAAGCCTGCTGCTATCCTATTTGGCATGGGTTATGTTACAAACTCTGCCATCATTCCCTGCCTAATTGGAAAGGTTTGATCAAATGCTCATATATCCACTTAACTAAAAATCTGGATAAACAGATGTGATCACAATATCTAAACCGAGTGCTGATTATTTATTTTATCTTTTTGTAATATTCCAGGGTGGGCTGATAATTAGCGACTCTCTGAACCATAACTCAATTGTCAATGGTGCGAGAGGATCCGGTGCAACTGTTAGGGTTTTCCAGCATAACTGTAAGTTGTGAATTTCAGCAATACAGATCAATATTTGGTCTCTCTTGTTCATAATGACTTACAGTGGCTAATGTAATCTTACAGCCCCTGCTCATTTGGAAGAGGTCCTGAGAGAGCAGATAGCTGGTGGTCAACCACGGACACACAGACCATGGAAGAAGATCATTGTCATTGTTGAGGGTATCTATAGCATGGAAGGGGAGCTGTGTAAACTCCCTGAGATTATAGCTGTCTGCAAGAAATACAAGGTCTTGAGAGAATTTTCTTGTAATTAAGTTTGGCACATGAATTACTCCTTTTCTGCTTCTCAGTCCATTGATAACCGTAAATTAGTGGAACAATGAGGGCTGGCCCTCTGGCCACCCATAACAGTCATATTCATTTACTCCTTGTGTTTTGTCAAACAGGTTTACACATATCTGGATGAGGCCCATAGCATTGGTGCTGTTGGGCAGTCTGGCCGTGGTGTTTGTGAACTCCTTGGGGTTGACCCAGCTGATGTAGATATAATGATGGGTACTTTCACCAAGTCTTTTGGATCATGTGGAGGATATATTGCCGCATCAAAGGTTCATACATCTGATCTGAAAGCGACCATATTACCATTACGACTGTACTACTTGGTAAGACTGTTGAAGATTGGCTGATTCTTTTTCACTATGAATTTCAGGAGATAATTCAGCACCTGAAGCAGAGTTGTCCGGCCCATCTGTATGCTACTTCCATGTCACCACCAGCAGTCCAACAAGTTATCTCTGCCATTAAAGTTATCCTTGGGGAGGATGGCTCCAACAGAGGTACTAAACAAGCTTTTTTAACACCTATTTTTCCTTTTCATTTGCACCTGTGTTAATGTTCAATTAAATAATTTTTTTTTCCTTGTGATATATTGAAGGTGCCCAAAAAACTTGCACGCATCCGTGAGAACAGTAATTTCTTCAGGTCAGAACTCAAGAAGATGGGTTTTGAGGTTCTTGGTGACAATGACTCTCCTGTCATGCCCATAATGCTCTACAATCCGGCTAAGATTCCTGCATTCTCTAGGGAGTGCCTTAGACAAAAGGTTAGTAGTAGAGTTTGTCAGAATATTCTGAAGATCCAAATAGCACTATGCTTAGTCTTCTTTTAAATTATTATACTTTCTTTGAGAACTGTGGTAGCAATCTGCATGTAGTCCATATCGTCCATATCCATCACTAGCACCCATTGGTTTCATTGTAACTACTTGTCATGCGGCTGATAAAGTACATGTATTTCAGGTCGCTGTTGTTACTGTGGCATTTCCAGCAACACCTCTTCTTCTTGCTAGGGCACGCATCTGTATTTCCGCTTCACACACTAGGGAGGACCTGATGAAAGCCCTTGATGTGAGTGCAGTATATATTTTTTGTCATAAGGACTTCACTTTTTTCTAGTAGACATAAATAGAGCCGAACTGATGTGTTGGTTTTCTGTGCACCCAATTTCAGGTTATCAGCAGAGTTGGTGACCTTGTAGGCATCAAGTATTTCCTGCAGAGCCACCAAAGATTGCTGAAGCTGATCATGACAAGCTGGAGTAGGAATGAACCCTGAATCGTCCCATCAGTGACTGAAGTTGTTAGAATCCCTTTTGGAGTTATCAAGAAATCATTACGGAAACAAGCACACATTGAGCAGTTTCGTTGGGATTTTGTCAATACGCAAGAGTCCAGGATGCGTCATATTAGCTGACTATTGTCTGTTGATTGTACAATTATTCTTCCAAATGTGTATAGCTGGTTGAAATTCAGTTGTTATGTTGTTAATCGATTCCCAGTATGTAATATAATTGAGGCAATATAATTTTTCAGTAGAACATTTTTGAGTTTCCCTGGCAGACCACTAACGACTCTGAAGGCCTCTTGCTTTCATGTATTGATTTTTTTTCCCTTTTTTGTATTAAGTCTGTTATATGGGACCAGTAGATCTCTCTTTACTCTTTAGATGAAGTTATGGATTCTTTAGCTAAGTTATTATATTTCTTTTTGTATAGTTCAGTGAATGTTATATGCGGCCACTGACAAAGGTTATTTTTCCCCTTGTTATGCTTCTAGTGGAAGTTGCACTTGTCTGTACAGTTGTAAGACTCATAATACTGACAAAAATACGAGTAATTAAGATGAGAGCTGCATTCATCTACTGTGATTATTGCAGTTGAATTTAAGTAGTACAATAATACTACTGAATAACTCAGCTGGTCATCACTCGTTTCCGTCTTTTTGGTTCCACACTTCCGCTCGGTCACGGTTCTCGTCTGAGTCAACTTTGGAGTACGCGGACTTGGCGGACTTGTGAATAAATCCGAGTGGTCTGAAATGGACCTCTTCGACGTGCATGTATTTTGCCATTTGGAGTTTGCGTAATACTCCCTCCATCTATAAATAAACTCATTCCTAGAATTTGTGCAAATCAAACTACCTTAAGTTTGACTAATTTTATATAGTACTAAATCCGTTTTTAAACTGTAATTTGTTTGACTTTTTTCAACTCCAACTTTTGACCACTCGTCTTATTCAAAATTTTATGTAAGATATTACTTCTTTTGTTATAACTTACTTTATTAACGAATGATATTTAAAAATGACTTAAATTTGATTGTTTTTTTGTGCAATTTTTTTTGAATAAGGACGAGTGGTCAAACTTAGGGTCAAAAAAGTCAAACGAACTAATGATGCTAATTTGACATAGAATGAACATGTTATGAAAAGATATTTTATGGTATATCTAATGATGCTAATTTGACATCTTAAATTTTGATGGGTTTTTTCCTTCTAGAAATTTAGTCAAAATTTTTAAAAATTGACTTCAGACAACTCTAGGAATCTATTTATTTAATTGAAAATTTTCTATGCTGGGTTGCTGGACTAGCTGTGGCTTCCCTGAGTGCCGTGTACTTTGGAGAAGAGGTGCCACACTATGCTTTCACTCACCCAAGTGGAGTAGGAGTCAATGGACGGAAGTCAACTTTGGAGTGCAGAGCAGCCAACAAGGACGGAATCAGAAGCCACCTAACAGGATCTTTTATAGAAGCCCTTTGAAAGAAGTCTTGCTAGACGGATTGAAGAGGAAATTTTGTTGCCTGGAAGTGGATGGTCATGTAGGCTTTACGTCATGCATCATGCATGTTTATTTGAGGTTTCTCTCTCATGCGCTGCGTGCAGTGTGCTTACCCTGTTCGCTTCAACTTATAAAGCCCAGCTTATTACGAATTACAGTATAATATGGTTGGGTACGTACATTCGATGCGTCGCGGCCCAATCCTCTGGCCAGGATCCAAATAACCAGGTGAAGCACCACGCGGCAAGCGTGGAGAGCAATCACCCAAAAAAAAAAAAATAATAACCAGGTGAAGCCTCCATCATCTCTAAGGGCTTAGCTTGGTAATCATCTGTCATTTGATAATTCGTCAACCTGAATTTTAGCTAAAAACCAATAAGTGTTAACCAATGGTGGGGCCCAATTTACGTTTTTTTTTTTTTTTTTTTTGCGAAACGGGCCCAATTTATGTTGGCGCCTTGGCACCACAAAATATGTGCTACAAACACTGTGCTCATTAATAAAACTTGTATTTTTTTCACACAAACAAACCTTATATATATGTTGAATTAAGATGTGTGGACAGAGACAAATATACTCATTCAATGTACACTTCATTGTTGTGCCGTAAACCCCTGTCTTCTCCAATATCTAGTTCGCACTCTTGACTAAGTTCTCTTGCTAGAATATAATTGTCCTCGCACTCTTCGTGCATTTGAACATGCCGATTGGTCCGGTGATCCTAAGGGTCATGTTACGTATGTAGCTATCTCCTGCTCCCTCCGTTCCAAATTGTAGTTCACTTTGGCTTTTCTAGATACATTGATTTTACTATGCATCTAGTTATACACTATGACTAGATACGTAGTAAAAGAAATGAATCTAGAAAAGCCAAAGTGAACTACAATTTGGAACGGAGGGAGTACCTGTGTTGGAGCGGATTAGGGTGGAGTTTAGTTCAAATACACTACAATAACTCACATCAATACACATGGATTAAGATAAATACATGAATATCCAGGCAAGCCCAAGGTGGTAGCCACGAGTCACATAGGATAAAGTGTACATCCATGTAGGCCGGTCCAGGGCTCTTAATTAAACCATGCATGCACCCACGACCTACCCTAATAAGTCTTGGCCGGCCCGGGAGGGGGGCGCTCTATGTCTCTGGTAACACTTTTTCGACTTCAATACAACTGTCCAATTCAAGCATATGCAAGTATGTCCATCGTCGCGCCATATGCCACCTCTCACTATTGGAGCCGCCCCCTCTACCCCAATAACCCTCGGTAGAGGCTCTACCGAGCGCCGCTCTTGGTAGAAGCCTCTCGGTGAAATTTTGGATGAGGAAGGGCGTTCACCGAGAGCTCAAACGCCAAGATATATCCTCTACCGAGGCCGGCCCCTCTCGCCAAAGCAAAGTGGACGGCGACGGCGTTTGCCTCTGTCGACATCCACTCCACCGAGCCCCCCCCCCACACACACACACACACACACACACACACACACACACACACACACACACACACACACACACACACGTCCACTTCACCGAGAGCCCACCCCCCACCACTCGGTGAATTTAGTTGCCGAGAACCGCCTACACCGAGCGTGGGGTCAAATACGCTTGGTAAAGCTGAGCTTTAGTCCCGGTTGAAGCTACAAACCGGGACACACCGAGGCCCAAGCCAGCCACGTGGCCACCACATTTAGTCCCGGATGGTAAGACCAACCGGGACTAAGGACTCTTTTTTTTTTTTTCTTTTTCAATTTCTTTTCATTTGATGATTTATTTTGTTTTTTAAATTAAATAGGTTTTCGAATTCGATTCTGCTTATTTGTCAATGACATGTATACACGCTGCGTTTCCGATTTCGAATGGATCGTTGCATACACAAATTACATAAGTACATATTATATATATATAGTCAAAAGCGGGTATTGTATTTCAACGTCATCATGCATGCCACATTAAGGCCGATTAGTCGTCTCGGTTTGGAAGCCAAACTTGTCATTGTAGAACTCCCCGCCGGGCTAAGACCTGGTCATTAATAAATCCTGTTATGGTCTCTTGCAATGCCGGGAAATCTCGATATGTTAATTTATCACCTAGTTTATATCTAGAAATGATGTGGTAATCTCGATATGTTCTCATAATATTTTGCTAATAATTACAGGTTCAAGTGTATGACTTAACCTACACTGGATGTAGTTATGCATCCATTCTAACCCAGACAATGTCTCGATTGGGTTATGTTTGGACATGGGCTAATCCAATGCCAACACTCACTACGGATGGATATCAGGCAAATGTGGTTGCTTGTAAGATTGGAGACCCAGCGACATGTCCAACATGGTTAAACGTCGTCAGTGCACCATGTCGCCGTAGTTGTGAAGCAAAGGAGGATGTATTAGTTAGAACATTGTTCTACATTTCGCAGATCTGTGGACTCAAGATCGGTGACCTACACTTCACCGAGTTACTTGTACAAGACCGACGGTAGTGAACTTGTAGTTGTAGTAGAACATCTTTTGATTGTAATGACTTGTTTTAATTTATGCACGTTTTAAATTATACAAGTTTGTATGGATGTGATATATATGTGATAAATGACTTATATGTTCTCTTCGTCAAGGTAAAATAAAAAAACAGAAAAAAATATGGGCACTTTGCCGAGAGTTATGGTCAATTTACCAAGAGTCATTGGAAGGTCTCTCGGCAAAACACCTTTACCAAGGGGTCGAGAGATGACCCTCGAGTAAAGTGACCATAATTTACCGAGCGCCTAACTCCCGCTCTCGGTAAAGTTGACGGCAGAGGCTCGTCACCTCTCTGGCAGACGCGAGGGCGTCAACTTCACTGATGATTGAGTTTTGCGGAGGGCTGGCTCTTCGTACACTCTTCCTCTACTGAGGGCCCTACGTTACCGAGGGTTAGGCTCTTGGGAAGGGATGTCTAACGAGAGCTTTATGTCACCAAGAGCGGCTCTCGGTAGAGAGAGCCTTTACCGAGCGGTACCCATTGGGCGCTCAGTACAATGTCTGGCTCTCGATAGAGATCCACAGTGTGGTAGTGTCTTCCTCTTTTTTTTTTCGAAAACGTACCATTGGCACGCATTCTATTAAGGGAAAATTAGAGTTTTACACGTAGCACACCTTAGCCAAAAGAATTGGCCGAAGCGCATGAAAGCACACATACAAGGATCACCGGCTTAAACGGTGGCGCGAAAAGGTTGTACTAAAGAATAAAACTAGTGTGCGACGAGTTTGGCTAAAGGGAGCGTCCACGGCTACGATTCCAGATCGGGATCACCCATCGGTGCCACCAACGCACGAGGCCGTATCATGGGGAAGATCTCGCACAACCGCTATGGTTTGCCGGAAGATCCGCAGTCGCCGAAGTGCTTTCGAAACTTGTTCACTAGCTCGGGGACTGGAGTGCAAGACGCCGTGTCGACCGGGCGTCCCTCAAGCTTGCTGAGCAGCACCAACAACGCCGTGCGCTGTGGATCTGAAACAATGCTTCCCCGCGACATGGTAGTGTCTTCCTCATTGCATGCTGCCGTAGCTTTTAACAGCGCGTAATGATCAGCGAGCTTTCCAGCACTTCCTTTGTTTATCTAAAAATAAATAGCTCTGGCTCAAGCTTGCATTGCACTTAAGTTGTCTAACCAATGAGTAACCTTACCCTACCACTAACTAGAACAGTCGCGGGCGGTTATGGTACCAGGAGCCAGTACCACCTCAGCATGTAGCTATATATGCATCTGATCACTACACCATGAATTCATGATGAATGTTTCAGCAAAAGCTTCAAAGCCATCACTAGTACAAATCAATTCATTGCTCCTTTTGTACTCTTCCTCCTCTTCAACTCCACGGCATGCACTTCTTCCAATCCACACAATCATCCTCACAACAAAGCCTGACAACATACTCCCGCGAGCGAAGTGCCAAGAACGAACCAAAGCAAGATGGTGAGGAGGAGGCTGCCGTACTACACGACGGCGCTGACCACGCTCTTCAGCTACGTGCTGCTCTTCGCCTTCGGCCAGCTAAGGGATTTCTTCCGCAACCTCCTCGACTACTTCAAGCCCAACAACGACAACGTCAAGGTCGTCGTCGCAGTCGGCCGGCCGGACGATTTCTGAGATCCCGTGTCGCAGTTTTGGGGTGTTGGTTTCTGAGGTGGTAGAGGTGGATAGTTAGCCGGCCGGATCGTCGATCCTGACATTGCCTTTCATGCATGCAGGGGTATGCGCCGATCTGCGAGGGACTGGAGGATTTCTTCGTGCGACGCCTCTACCTGCGGGTTCAGGTGAGACGATCGACGACATTGCCGCATCGGATTTCATTGATGAATCATAATGTGCGTGACCACACCCACAAAAATTCGGAAACTCATTATTAGGAATAGATTTCCACCACACAAAAGGTAAAAAACTTGCTATTAGGAACAGATTTTCACCATGGTTGCCGATTAAATTTTCACACCTATAAGAGGTAGGCATTCTCTCTAATTTGCTCTAGTTTCCCACTGATTGTGATTTGTTCTGATCTTCATTTATTAGCTTGGCTGATTGTTAGTGTCTGAATAATGCATTGTTTCTTTCTTTACAAAATATATTTTTTTACTCCGCTCTGTTATTATTTGCATAAAGGGCAAGACATCCAATCATTCTAGCGTAGGCGTACCGCGTACGTACGTGGCCGCCAACTTTCTTTGCATTTTCATTAATGCATGGGCACGCTCATCAAAGGCTACAGTATACATGTATGTTTTGCTGCGTCCATTTTTTTTTAAAGATCCGCAGACCGGCTTTGATTAATAATAAGAAAGGTAAGCAAAACATCCAAGTTTACATGCGCGAGAGGCGCCCCTCACACAGCCTAGGCTACATGGGGGTTTATTAACCTAGCTGACTACTCGCTAATGGAGCGTGCAACAATTGGTGGCCTAAACGCCACACATTCGCTTGCTCCCAGCAATCCATGAACCCAACACTAACATGGCACTGGACCTAACATGATTCAAACCACAAAGACAACAGGGAGACCGACAGTAGGAGCCGTGCTCTAGGTCTCCATCTCCACTGCGTCAGCTTCCTGCACAATCGCTGCTAGGGCCTTGGTCAACTTTTTGTTCCTCATGCGGGTTGCAGTCAAGATTGCCTCAACAACCTTCTCTGGGAGGTCTCTGTAACACCCGTGTTTTTGCATCATTTTAAAAATCACTAAAAATTTGAGCTTTTCGAATTACAACTAAAACTTGATTTATTTTCCGCACAACTAAACCCTGCTTTCGAAAACCTTGCATCAAAATCCCACCACATAGGAAATAGGTTCCTTTTATTTGTTTGGTTGTGGAACAATATGATGGCAGATGAGTTGATGCATAACCTAGAACTATGGAAGCTTTGCATGAGCCTTGATTTACAGTTTTCTCTGGGAATAACAATTTACTGATATCACGTGTGCCAATATACACTATTATAAATAGTTGCACACCTGAAATAAAACATGGGAGATAATGAGGTCGGAGCGTGTGTATTTAATATACATATACTAGTACAAGTGTACATTGGACCCCATACTAAAACCATGGGGAATATATATACATACACGCTTGTACAAGTATAAAATATAACATATGAGAAATGGGAAGAGAAAGGATAAAAGAAAATGAGAAAGAAAATAAGAAAGAAGGAAGGGAGACACGGGCTCATTTCCTTTTGAACCGGCCCAACACCTCCTCCCCTTCTCTCATTCTTCTCTCTCCCTCCCGCACGGGCCGGCCCAGGAGGCCGGTGGCCACCCGCCCACTCCTTTCCCTCCTCTCTCACTTTCGCCGACACACAGGCCCCGCTGTCGGACCCTCCTTCCTCCTCCCCTCCTTCGCCCGACGGCACCACGCGTTCTTTGGGACCCCGATGCTCCCTCGGCCGAGCGGGCAACGACGCCCCGACACGGTGGGAGCGGACTTACCGTCGCCCGCCACGCCCAAGCGAGCGGGTAGCGACCACGCCTTAAAGGCGCCTGGCGCCCACGGCGACCTCGCCGCGGGTAGGCGTGGACCATGCCGTGTGCCGCGCCGCCGACCGACCTTGACGCGGCGGGGACGACAAGCCAGCTTCGGCGAGGCCACCGCGTGAAGCAATTCGGCGGCGAGGGTGCCTCTGCGAGACCCACGCGCGCACGGGAGCGAGTGGTCACGGGGCACAGTAGCACCGCCAGACCCGACCATGAGCCGTGCCGCCATAGCAACCCACGACACTCGATGAGACCGAACACCGCGGACACCATTGCGAGCACGAGGACACGGCCATTTCGCCCGGGGAGCGACACGCGCACACGCGTGCCGCGGACAGCCAAGGGATTAGGCGGAGGTCAGCGCCCGTCCGAAACGGCTTGCCGGAAAATATCTACTCCGGCGAGCACCTACGGCGAGGCTATAAATAGCCACCTCTCGGGGACTCGATCGAGCTCGCCCCTTCACTCGCAAGCTCCGCCACGGGCGTAGAACGTGCGTTGCTCGCGCTCCCTCCCACTCTCTTCCTCCCCTCACCGCGGAAACCACATTTTCCCCAAATCGGCATTCCGCCGCCGGAGAGGAGTTCGCGCGCCGCCGTCGAATAGGGTCGTCGCCGTTCGATTGGTCTCGTGGTATGTCTCCCCAGTCTCTCCTCTATTGTTTGCCTCACCCTTTTCGCTCTATTGTGCCCCGTAGCCACTTTGAGCGCGCCGCCGGAGCGAACCGCCGCATATGCGCCGCCGCGGAAGGGGCGCCACCCCCGCGGCCCCGACCAACGCCAAAGCAACGTTGGGGCGGCGGGGGATCTCACGGACCCCGCGGCGAGCAAAGGGAGGCGCATGGTCGCCTCCGGTGAGAACTCCGGTGGGGCGCCGCCGTGGGGAGGCCGCGGGCGGGGACATGTCCGGCCGCGCCGCCGCCGCCGCCCTAGCGGCGTCAACGGACGACCAATGGGGACGGCTACACGTGCCATTCCGTCCCTCGCCGTTTCCTCGCCGTCCACCTCGTTAAGTGCCACGTGGGCAGCCGTAGGACCCACAAGTCAGCCAAGATTGGGGAAACGCAGAGCTGAACAAAGTGAGGACAAATTGCTATGTACCCCCAGAAGTGTACACAGGATTTGTATAAGTTACATTTCGTGTATCGAAAACTTCCGAGAAAAATTGTAAATTCATTATTTGAATTATAGAATTTTATCATGTAATTAGTTCTATTTTTATTACATGATAAAATTATATTATAATATTACCCTAATGATCTAATTAGGGATTAATATTATTAAATCCATATCTCATGCATATTAACTCCGTTTCGCGTGAAACGACTTCCATAATTCATCTAAAATCTAGCTCTATGCATCCAACCCATTGCCACCATAATGGTCCATGATTGTTTTGTATGCCATAGTTCAAGCTAGGTTTTCCCGATATCTGTGTCGTAGTTCTACGTCGACCCGATTAGGAGTTTCCGTCCGAGGAAAGCTAGGAGCGTCGACGTCGTGCCGATCAAGAAGAACATCCTGTGCAAGTCCTTACCCCCTAATCCCGGCCTTTAATTAAGTAATAATGATAATGTTGTTAAATAAGAAACAAGAGATCATGAGCTATTATCGTATGCGATTATGAGATGATGATGAGCTAAGTGCTCGATGTTAGTTGAGGAGCTGAGTGCCTGATATTATTAAGGGGCTAAGTGCTCAGTCAATGATGAGATGTTATGGACATACGATAATAGCCATGATGTTATTTAATATGGTTTAATGATAAACTGAGTTTAACCCACAAAAGAGGTGAGTGGTGGTAGTCTGGTAGCGCCTAAATACCACATCGGGAATCGCCGTGAGGGGTTCCTCGGGGAGAGATACTCGCCTCCCTAAGGACCGGTTCATAGACCGTCTACCTAGTGAGATATTTCGCATGCGACCACACACGTCGGTATGGGGACGGGCTTGATTCCACACCCCGCTAGATTAAAGTATAATCTCCAACCTAGGAGGCCGGAATAGGCAAGCGGTCTATCAGGAGTCGACACGAGAGGAACGACTCGTGGTCTGGTTGGCGTGGTTGCTATGTGATCCTCCACGTAAGTTTAGGGGTTATAGTATTGGCCATATTGTGCACGGATTATATATGTTGAGATGTTGACTACGCGGGGGACGCATCCTCCCGCAGACCGTTCATTTGCGTATAGGGATGGCGGCCTCCGTAGTCGGTTTTCCTCTGCGTACGGGGACGACATCCTCCGTGGTGTGGATGGTCGTGCTCCGTAGGGCAGACTACAAACAGGGATGGCCTCCGTAGAGGGGCTACGTACAGGGCGCATCCTCCGTAGTACCAACCCCTGAGAAAGCCGTGGTAGAGATTATATGGACATCTAGGGTGACGGCCCAAGCGGGTACGGAATCTCGTTAGGCCTGACTAAGCCAAGTCGCGATGGTGAGGATAGTGCCTTTCGTGTGGGGAAAGTGTACAACCTCTGCAGAGTGTATTAAATCTATTCGAATAGCCACATCCTTGGAATGGGCAGATGCTAGGACAGATCATCTATGATTAGATTCACACTATACAACCAACCTGTGATGACCATGATGAAGATGATGATATAATATAACCCGGGAACTAGCGAGAGCAGTTTTAGAGACTCTGCTAGGGTCCAAACCCTTAATAATTACAACCCCCTGGTTGGGACTTGCTGAGTACGTTTGTACTCACCCCTCCTCTGTTTTTACAGACATCGGCACATCAGGAGGTAAGTTCGTTGTTAAGGAGAGATTCAGCGTTTCGTAGGAGTTCACGAGGTGTTCGCTTAGGAGAAGGACGTTGAAGCCCAGAGTTCATCCATGCACAAAATGCACTGTGGATGCAGGCGGTGTCATGGTTAATCCACCGCTTCTCGGTTGGCTAACTCTGATATCGTAACCCGGTTTGGTGACCCTTCATCGCCGCTGTAAGCCCCTTTCTATCCTATATTTATTAAGCTCGGATTATTATTCCTGTATACCATTATCTGTGACTAATAGACGTGTTTGTGGCGTGATCCTGGCGCAAACACGTGTGGTTAACGACCCATTAAAAGTGGGGCGTGACAGTCTCCAACATACTGATCGATGTAATCAGCCACTGCCTTGTCTGGCATGTGTTGCTGTTGGTCTTTGTCGATGAAGCTCAACTCCTTCATCAGCTTGTATTGGGCGCGCTGGGCGATAGGAACAGTCGACTGCTTGGCCGCAAGTCTAGTGTTGGAGCGAGTGGAGACCAAGTCCTTCTTGGACCGACACGTCCTTGGTGCGGTCATGTTGGGGGCTGGAGCCGTCGGGGTTGGGAGGAGCGGGGGTGGTAGCTTGCAGAAGAGCCCTGCAAGGAGATCAATTTCGTTAGTGGCAGCCTCCTTCACATGGCTGCCCTCCTCCACTGGCTCGTTGTCGTCGACCTCCGGCAGCTCCGATTCATGCGCCCCCGCTATGTCAATGTCCACCCCGTTCTCCAGATCGGTGATCATCTCCACCTCATGCTCTGGTTTAGCTTGGGAGCCATCCGCCATCCTTAAGGATTCCACTTTGCAGCGTCCATCAATGTCATGAGTACTACCTCGCTATTTCCTAGTATACAAGAACAACATCAATAACTCGTCATGAGTACTACCTCGCTAGTCAAGTACGGGACTTTTTGTTCTAAATACGAATACGAATTTATGCAAAATGTAATGTATAATATGTACTTCTCATATTTTGATATGCAAATTTTTAAATTGACTCAAACTAACTTGTAGCGAGAAATGACCAAAACCAAAGATGTACAACTTTGTAGTTGATGGATATTTTTATTTGAAACCATTTACACAAAAATCAATCTAGTTTTCTCACATTTTAAATTTTAATATTTTTGGATTGTTCGGATGAAATCTGATACATAAACAACCATAACCAAACTTGTAACTCTATATTAGATACACAATTGTGTAGTTGATCAGGTCTATTTTGTTTTCAATCATTTACTGTCCCAAAATACTGTTTGAAATTTTCATATTTTGATTCTTAATTATTAAAACAAACTTGTATAGAGAAATGACCAAATCCAAACTTATACATCTCGTGAAATATATAACTTTGTAGTTGATGATTTTTTCATTTGAAATTATTTTCCAAAAGTTCTATTGAAATTATTTATTGTCCTAAAATTCTATTGTTTTTTTTTCATCTCAGATTTTGATTTTTTTTATATTGAACGAACTTGGATGATGGAGAATTTATCGGGTTTTGAGATCTATAACTTTATGATTGATGATTTTTTCATTCGAAATCACTTATAGTCTCAAAATTCTATTTGAAGTTTTTAAAATTTCAAATTCAAATTTTCAAATTGTTTGAATTAACTCAAATAGAGAAATAGCCCAAATTTTTAGTTTTTTTTTTAAACCAAACTTGTACATTTTGATGAGATAGATTATATTTTAGAAAAATTTTGGTACCAAAGTTTAAATTTATGACAATTTTCAAACTTTTTATAATAAAATCCAATAAAGTGTACATAAATATTTTAATACAAAATATTAATATTTATCAATAATAAGTATATTTTATATAAAAATTTATTATAAATAACAAAAAACTAAAGTACTTTAATTAAGTCTATTTTTGACCACTCAACTCTTGCCTTTCTTTTAACTTTAGCACCTTTTTAACCTTGAGGCGGTGTTGAGTTGTTTTGACAAGGCTCAAGGATAAAAATTAAATGGTTTTGATAGTTGAGGTGATAAAGTTAGTTGGTTTTATTATTAGGATTAGGATTTAAAGTTAGACAAAAAACAAAAAAATGGTTGCGAGGGCTCTAAATGGACATAATCCAACAGATAAAGGCAGGGATATTATTACTCTAGACGAAAGCACAATTTTCTGAAGCTACTAGTTAATCTCAGATTCCAGTTTGTTTTGGAAAGCGAAGACCGAGACCATGTTTGGTTAGAGGGACTTTTTGGAGTTGGGACTAAAAACATCCCTTTTTAGTACTTGTGAAACCAAACATGAGGGACTTTCTTTATGGCTTTTAGTAAAAAGTCCCTAAAAAAGCTCCTCCTTGATAGCATTTTTCTAAAAATCCCTAGGGCTGAAAAATGTCTTAGGAGTACTAAACCAAACATGGCCTGAACCAGCTACTTCATTTGTTGATTGTATTGGATAATATAACCAACCCGTCCTTTGTGGGCTGTGCAGGATTGCTTCGGTAGGCCAATTGCTAGCACACCGGATTCTTGGTTTGATGTTGTTGAGCGCACCTCAAACGACAATAACAAGACATTACAGTAAGCATATTTAGCTTAGGGAATACTACAATAGGCTATGGTAGTGAACATCAAAACATTTTTCAGGTTGTCAATTGGGAATTACATCTTTGTACACTTTTCAGGTTGTCAACTGGGAATTAAAATCATCCTCCGGGCAAGCAAGTTTCAGCTGTGTCTAATACACTGCTCACTATTGTGAATTGCAGGTGTACCTCAAATACCACTAGATGCCTGAACTTGACATCCTACAACTACCTTGGTTTTGCTGCAGCAGATGAGTACTGCATTCCACGCGTTGTCGAGTCCCTCAAGAAATACTCAGATTAATATTTATAGCATAATTAGTATCATTGGAAAGATCTTTTGTAGCTCGTGTGTGGCACGAAAAACCCAAAACGGCGGTACGACTGACACGTGTTATCATCCATCATCCACATGCTTATTTATATATTTTAACAACTTTTTATTTAGGAACACAGACTGAGACTAGTAAGGTGATCATCCCCTTCATTTTTTCATCTGGTAACAGGCACAACCAAGCTTCACACTGAGCTGGAGGAGCTGGTTGCACGTTTTGTTGGAAAGCCTGCTGCTGTCCTATTTGGCATGGGCTATGTTACAAACTCTGCCACCATTCCCTGCCTAATTGGAAAGGTTTGTTCAAATGCTTATATATTGTCAGGTGTCTGAATTACCATGGCTGCAACGAGAGGTGGGTACTGATTTCCCCTTATTGCGATGTTACAGGGTGGGCTGATTATTAGTGACTCTCTGAACCATAACTCAATTGTCAATGGCGCAAGAGGATCTGATGCAACTGTTAGGGTTTTCAAGCATAACTGTAAGCTGCTATGCCTCTCTGAACAATGCAGAGCAGTATTTGGTCTCTTTGGTTCATGTTAATTATCATTGTAACTGTACTCTTGCAGCCCCTGCTCATCTGGAAAAGGTCCTGAGAGAGCGGGTAGCTAGTGGTCAGCCACGGACACACAGAGCATGGAAGAAGATCATAGTCATTGTTGAGGGTATCTACAGCATGGAAGGGGAGTTGTGTAAACTCCCTGAGATCATAGCTGTTTGCAAGAAATACAAGGTCTGGACAATTTTCTTGTAATTCTCATTGAAATTTGAAAGTTTGGCAAATATTTTTTTTTTTTATTATTATTTTCTGTTTTGAGCACAACGCAAAACAGTCATCCATTTACTCCTTGTTCTGTCAAATTAACAGGCTTATACATATCTGGATGAGGCCCATAGCATTGGTGCTGTTGGGCGGTCTGGCCGCGGTGTTTGTGAACTCCTTGGGGTTGACCCAGCTGATGTGGATATAATGATGGGTACTTTCACCAAGTCTTTTGGATCATGTGGTGGATATATTGCTGCATCAAAGGTGCATATACTACTGAAAGCAAGCATATTACAATTGTAGCACTTGGTTAGACTGCATCAAAGGTGCATATATTACTGATTGTTCTTCTTGCTACAACTTTCAGGAGATAATTCAGCACCTGAAGCAGAGTTGCCCGGCACATCTGTATGCGACTTCCATGTCACCGCCAGCGGTGCAACAAGTAATCTCTGCTATTAAAGTTATCCTTGGGGAGGATGGCTCCAACAGAGGTAATAAAGGGGTTTCTTTTAAACACTTTTAATTTGCACATGTGTTTCATTTCACTGTGATGTTCAACTTTAAGCACATAATTCTTTTTTTTTTTGGTTGTCACCTGAAGGTGCCCAGAAACTTGCACGCATCCGCGAGAATAGTAATTTCTTCAGGTCAGAGCTCAAGAAGATGGGTTTTGAGGTTCTTGGTGACAATGACTCTCCTGTCATGCCTATAATGCTCTACAATCCAGCTAAGATTCCCGCATTTTCTAGGGAGTGTTTTAGGCAAAAGGTTTGTGCGTCGTAGAGAGTCTATCGTAATATTCTGAAGATCCAGATAGCACTATTCTTGTGATATAGTTTTCTTTCAGAATGAGAATTATGGTGCTAATAGCAATATAATCTTCCTATTTGCCATGCCAGTGATAAGAACTTGTGTTTCAGGTTGCTGTTATTACAGTGGCATTTCCTGTGACACCCCTTCTTCTTGCAAGAGCACGTATCTGCATCTCTTCTTCACACACTAGGGAGGACCTGATGAAAGCCCTTGATGTGAGTGTTATTTTCATTTTATTCTAGCTAGTAGACATAAATAGAGTCGAACTGACAAGTTTCTTGTTTCGTGCAAACCCACTTTCAGGTTATCAGCAGAGTTGGTGACCTTGTGGGCATCAAATACTTCCCTGCAGAATCACCAAAGATTGCTGAAGCTGATGCTGAAATTACCCATGAGTGAATGAAGTCCCCCGTTGTCAGTAAATCATTATGGAAAACAAGCACGCATTGAGCAGTTTCATTTGGATTTTTGTCAATGCACGAGAGTCCGATCCGATTCTGTCTTATTAAAAAAATATTAGCTGAATGCTACTTGTTTGTTGATTGTACAATTAAATGTGTATAACTGGTTCAAGTTCTGCTCTCTTGTTAGTCTATATATTTCCGGTAATACAGTGCAAATGTGCAAAACAAAGTTTCGGTAAAACATTACTGATGAGATTTTCTATTGGTAGATGCTTGCTTTCATTTATTTTTTTGTATCATTCAGTAACGAAGAATGGCTCCAGTACTCTTAAAAACACACACACACACACAAAGCACACATCTTAAAGCAATATATGAATTTTTTAGATTATACAGTACAAATAGACCCTTAGTTGAGATGATAGCTGCTGTCACTATCCATCAATCTAGCTAATCTTCTTTTGAAATAGTGATATTACAACATTATAATCGTAGTGTTATAATACCTTTTCTTAAATATTTCTTTGGATAAGGGACCTCAAATGAAAAAATATTACCTTTTTATGGTAAAGATGAAAATAGTACCTATGAGTCTATGAGATCTGAACAGTATCAATCAAAACAAAATCCGATATAGTTTAAACGGTTAAATAAAACCAATAGCCACCGACAACTATCTCTTTTATTGAAAAAAAAAAAATATACATAGTATTTAGTTATGGACCCGGTTAGCCTAAACGGTAAGTTACCTCTCCTTTAGCGAGTAGTTGGACTATATGACCGATTAAATGGGTCAAAAAAAAAGATTAAAAGCGGGGTTAAATGGACTACACAATCCACACGGTTGACTACCCGCCCCTTTAAAGTGTTATCCGGAAAGCGTGTTTGTGAGGGGGTATAGTTTTTCAACGACACTTTTAAAAGGGACGGAGGGAGTAAGCGTTTAAACACCGTGTACACGGCTTAAACAGCCAAGGCGAACAAGGGTCATAGTAGATAAATTTTTATAAAGTTAATTAGGGTCTATTTTAACATATTTTTTAAATTTAAAATATAAAATTAATCGTTCGGATTTGTCTTGTCCATTTCCACACCTCACACAAAAACATTAACACAAAAACTTTCCATTCTTATTCCAAAATATCATACAGACCGACTAACAGTTTTTCTTTTTTTTGACAAGAACAGACCGACTATTAACAGTTAAACTTCTTAAAACGTATAACTGGATCATATATATAAAAAATACTATCAGTATTTTATATATCTTAAATACATTTATTGTGAAAGTATATTATTTTACCATAAATATAATCTATTAATAAAATACTTTTTAAAAAATAGTATATAAATATTATCACTCTACTTATCGAGTGATGACAAACAAGGACAGAGAGGCGTACTAACCTCGTCCACTGCGACGACCCGTACGAGGAGCAACAAGTCGACTGGCGGTTCCAGGCGATCTTCCAATAACCGCCACCCTCCCGCGAGAAATTCCAAGGTATTCTCCCTGCAGATTCCATCTCCGACCCAATCGATCGCGGATCGCTGCGTTTCCTTGGTTTTATTGGGGATTTTTTAGTGAGTTATTAACTTTTCCCCTTCTTGTGGGCGCGTGGGGAATTTGAGTGAGGGTTTAGTCTTGGAGTTGATCGGAGGCGAAAGCTGCGATATTCGTGTGGTTAGACCTACGATTCTCACTACTGTGGCTCACGATTTCCCAATTCTGCGTAATTTGCCGTTTCTTTGTTATATAGGGCTCAGAGCCAAGAAATGGATTATGGATGGATCTTCTGGTCTTGTAGTTTTTAGGGGGGGGGGAGTTCGTCTCTCATAGGAGAGATTCTTTGGCTGGTTTTTGTGCTCGGATTGATCTGCAAACATCCGAAATGGAAAAAGGAAACCCGGCTTGCCCTCTTCTTCAAGTCCTATTTACATTTTCTTTTTTCTCAGAACATACGATTTCTGTCAGTCGAATGAGCTGATTCTATTTTAACTGCTTTCTTCTGCACAAACCATTATCTGCTGTCTGATCCATATTCCGTGTTAGCTCTTGTCGATTAGTAGCACTTTACAACCAATTGCTGCTTTGTGCAAACTGGCCCTCAAATTCATCTTGATTCCTGCAAATATTTGCCTATATCTGATATAATTTTTTTTGTCCATGTTGTTTGTTTGTGAGCAGGCAGCCGTTGGGGGAGCTGCACGAGTAATGGAGGTTTATTAGGATTCCAGGGGCATCACAATGGCATACTTCCCTGAGGAAGTAGTCGAGTACATCCTTGGCTATGTAACCTCGCACCGGGACCGCAACGCAGTGTCCTTGGTGTGCCGGGCATGGTACGACATTGAGCGACATGGCCGCCGTTCGGTGCTTGTTAGCAACTGCTACGCAGTGTGCCCCGAGCGTGTACATGTCCGGTTTCCCAACATACGTGCACTGAGCGTGAAGGGCAAACCGCACTTTGCTGACTTCAACCTTGTCCCAGCGGGTTGGGGTGCTGGTGCAGAGCCATGGGTGGATGCGTGCGCCCGTGCATGCCCAGGTCTTGAGGAGCTCAGGCTGAAGCGTATGGTTGTGACTGATGAATGCCTCAAGTTGCTTTCTCTATCCTTTACCAACTTTAAATCACTTGTCCTTGTCTGCTGTGAGGGGTTCAGTACTGCTGGGCTTGCTAATATTGCCACCAATTGCAGGTGAGAATTCTGAAAACTTGGACATTGTCATATTTGAGAAAGTTCCTAGTGCCATTATTTTAGTTCATCCAGCATGGCCATTTGATTAACAACAATTCATTTCTGTATAATGTTTGCAATCTTGCTGCTGCTGCTGATGAGTTTATTGTTTGTGCACCATTTTATACCAGATTATGTATGCATTTCCAATCTCTGTATGCTTCCTTGGCTCTTGATTATTAGAAGTTATCTACTGTGTGATTTAGATAAAGATTTCCCAATGTGAATAATAGATGCAATGCAATATTTATGAAACAGAAGTTATTTATAATTCCTGTTCGTATCTACACGATTCCAACATGTTTTCATTAGTTCTTGGCAGTTTCTCCATAGCTCTATCTGAATGATACTTATGTAATGAAATGTTGTTTATGATTCCTTTGGTTTTATGTCGAATATGATCATTAAGATCTTGAATACTTTGCAGAGCACAAATTCTTGAACAAAAGTCTTTGATGAAAGGTGGTGCAGTAATTCTTTTACTCTTTAAGTCTTCTTAGTACATGCCTATTGCCTAATGATTGAATTCCATTCCTTGTTTCTATTTCTCTAGTAAAGTACATAATGCTTTAGAAAAAACATGGTTGAGACTGAGACACCTAACTAGAACAATTACACTCCAATGCTGGAAGAAAGATCAAGCTGCAATTATATAATATTATTGTCTTCCAGGGTCTGACACTAGGCTGTGTTGAGCAAACTTCATTTTAACTGACAAAGTGTCTGTTATTGTTTAGTTTGATACAGAGATTTTACTTATGGCTAAGTTTAGTTCACTCAATTTTACATAGGTTATTAGTCCACTCAATTTTACATATTTTGTTACTCTTTATCTTTACTTTCAGGTTTCTTAAGGAACTCGACTTACAAGAGAGCTGTGTGAAAGATCATGGCCATCAGTGGATTAATTGTTTTCCGAAGCCTTCAACATCACTAGAATGCTTGAATTTTTCTTGCTTGGCTGGGGAGGTGAATGCCGTTGCATTGGAGGAACTTGTTGCAAGGAGTCCACATCTTAAAAGTTTAAGGCTGAATCCTTCAGTTCCATTTGATGTTTTGCCCAGAATCCTTTATCGCACGCCTATGCTAGAGGATTTAGGTACAGGATCTTTTGTACAAGGCAATAACGCTGGTGCATATATCAGTCTATATAGAGCTATTGGAAAGTGCACTTTGCTGAAGAGTTTATCTGGTTTTTGGGATGCTCCGGGCTTGTATGTTAAAGCAATTTTGCCGCCGATTTGTCAGATCAGGGCCCTTACATGCTTGAATCTCAGCTATGCTCCATTGATTAAGAGTGACCAGCTTATCAGTATTGTTAGTCAGTGTACAAGGCTCCACATCTTATGGGTAAGATTTACTTGCAGTGTTGCTAGAAATGTCTCTTTATATTCCTTATTATCCTCTCCCAGTTATATTTTTAATTTTAGGATTGTTTTGGTTCCTTGGAAGCTCCAGTAGCTTTACATATGTTGATCACCTGATGCAGTTTTGAGGGTTTAACAAGCTAGATTGTATTAGATTCTCAACTTACAAAAGATTCTGGGTCCATCTGTTTCAAGGTTGATTAACTGGAATGATGGGTATGGAATATTTTGTTCATGTATGTACCCTGTTTATTTTGGCAACAAATGTTCTACTTCTAATTACTTAGGGTCCTTTGGTTCTTTTGCCGAGTACTGTACAGCCTTACTGAGTAAGAAATCAGAAAGACACGGTCATTTGGTTGCTGGGTAAGACTTGGAACCTGACTAGTGAGTTTTTGCTTGCTTCTGTAAGTGAGCAAATTCGGCTTGCCAGCACTGTAAGCTTGGTTGGGCTGGTGAGGTGAGGTTATGCTGGCTCAGGAACCAAACAAGCACATAGGTATGAGTTGTGCACAATATTCAAGAGGTCTGCATACTGTAACAACTTTTATTAAACTGTCTAGTAGTTCTTACAGTTAAGCAGACATAGAGTCCAATTCCACACCCATGTTTCTTAATCTCTAGTTTGTACAAATATACACATGTCAGAATTAACCTTACTACCTGCCATTGTAACTATATACATTCCTGTATTTTGTTGTGATGAGAGTTAGCTAAATGTAAGAGACTTTTGAAATAAAAACCTTTTCAAATTTCCATGCCATGTTTAGGTAAGGTCACAACGATTTATTGATTCTGTTTTGTGTTTCTCTGCATATGAAAAAGTTGCTCCCTCTACCAGCATGTTATTGATATCCTTAGGGGTATGAGTTGTAACTTGTAACCCTGTATTGGTATCGTCAGAATTACACTTGATATGATACAACCTGTATGGAGTTGGTTCCTGTCACATCTAGTATGCTTTGGACGAAAGTGGCAATGCTATGGGATAACTAATAACTTCATTGGGTTATTAGTGCTTAGATTTCCTTCGCATTACACTTACTCTCAGAGAAGCTCCATTTCTAGTTGATTACAGTTCAAATGCAACTTCAGGCTTACCGAACTAATTGCCATTGAGTAGTCCTAAGAAATGGATTGTAGAAGTTAACTTGGACGATCGAATGCTTGTTTCATTAGGTGGCACCCTTACTGTTTTGCCTTTTTACATAGTTTCTTATGTTTGACCCTTTGTCTGCAGGTGTTAGATCACATTGGTGATGAAGGATTGAAGGTTGTGTCCTATTCTTGTCCTGATCTTCAGGAGTTGAGGGTATATCCAAGTGAGCCAAATGCTGCAGCAAGAACTAGTGTGACGGAGGAAGGGTTGGCAGCCATATCTTTGTGTCGGAAGTTACAGCGTGTGCTCTTCTTTTGTCATCGAATGACAAACACTGCACTGATCACTATAGCAAAGTACTGTCCACTGTTAACATCTTTCAGACTATGCATTCTCAAGCCCAGGACAGCAGATGCTGTAACAGGGCAGCCACTGGACGAAGGCTTTGGGGCAATAGTGCAGTCCTGCAAAGGCCTGAGGCGTTTCGCCATGTCGGGCCTCCTCACGGACAGTGTGTTCCTGTACATCGGCATGTATGCGGAGAAGCTGGAGATGCTCTCAGTAGCATTTGCAGAGGATAGTACCGACGACGGCATGGTCTATGTGCTCAACGGCTGCAAGAACCTCAAGAAGCTGGAAATCAGGGACAGCCCCTTTGGTGATATCGCTCTCCTTGCGGGCGCGCACAGGTATGAGTCGATGCGCTCTCTCTGGATGTCATCCTGCAAATCACCCTGGGGGCCTGCAAGACCCTAGCGGCGACCATGCCAAACATCAACGTTGAGGTCATCGGTGAGGCGGGGACGAGTATTGGCGCGATGGATGATGGCGTCAGCAATGCAAGGAAGGTGAACAAGCTGTACCTCTACCGGACTATCGCCGGACCCAGGAGCGATACACCAGGATTCGTCTCGATATTGTGAGCTGTATCTATTTGGCAACTGTAGTGGCCAAAGTAGTTCCACTCTATTTATACCCGACTTTCGGGAAAACTCGATGTTATTTACCATGCCTGCTGTGGCTGTGCTACTCTGTCTGGTAGTGTTGGAAACATAGTGTATATGTATATATCGTTCTCTGAAACTGAAGCCTTGGTGCTATGTAACCTTTGTTTACGCTGGACACGCAAGATATCTTAAGTAGGGTAATGTATTACATTTTGTACAGGTGTTTTATGCTGGTAGCTGGAGCTCTTTGGGATGTGCCCTGTTTGTGATGCTCAAACTGTTGATGCCCTTGAGTTTCAACGATCTGTGCTGAAAATCTTCTGCAAATGTATGGACCAACCCTAAAAATAAGTGCCAGTTGCTGTTATTTGCGTTCTTGTCCGAAATTCCTCATGTTTTATTACATTTTCATATCTCGCAAGAATGATACCTTTTGCAGCAATTGGCAATTAGCACATATGCTTTGTAGGAATTGACGATTAACACAATCAGTACTAGTTGTGGTCTCAATGGAAAAAATGGATAATTTGCACATTTTCAGGGTTGTGCAGCTCTGTTGGATGTGAGATAATGATGACCAGGAGGGCAGGACTGATCAGGACAGCTGTGGATCACGAATCTGCAGGGCACATGGCTGATGGGTGATGTCCTTCGATTCTTCCATGCATTTGCATGTCCCCACACGCATACATCATCACATCACTCACGAATTCTTCAGATTAATCTACTGCAGATCGATTAAAAATTCCAGCCGTCTTTCAGGTAGCTCAAGGCCGTGCTCGACCCCTTTCATGGCGATCGAGGAAGCATCCAGTGGTCTAGCTGCTGCTGCGACTGCGAGGAAGGCGGCTGCTCCGACGAGACGGCGGCACAGCGGCTCGATCTTGCCAAGCTGTGCAAGAAGAAACTGTGGGTCCGTGCCATGGGAAAATTTGGGTGCGCCAGTGGACCTCCGTGGCTGGATCACGTTTGTACCCTCAATTTTGGGCCGATGCGCAAGAAGGCCCAAAAACTCAAGCTTAAACTAGTTTTTATATCTACTCCAACATTGCCTCAAAAAAAAAAAAAAAAAAAAAAAATCTACTCCAACAAAAAAATCTACTGCAACAAATAAATTCGTAGTAGATTTTATCCTGGTTTTATATACGTGTGTTTATAAGGATGAGTGTGCGTGCTTGTTGAACGTCGGTGTTTATAGCACTTGTTATTCGAAAAAAGAGAGATAAAGGTCCCTCTGTCCACAAAAAGAATGCAATTGTAGGATGCATGTTACTTAAGCTGACTCAAATTTGAATAAGTTTATAGCAAATAGTATCAATATTTATGTTTTCAAATAAATTAATATGCAAATATATTCTATAATTAGTGAAATGTTAGTATTTTTAATAAAGTTTAGTTAAAGTTCAAACTATTTGACTTCTCAAAAAGCGAGAATTGTATGTTTTTTGGATGGAGGGAGTATATATTTTATTTAGTTGTTCCCTTGTGAATTATGATCCCATTTTTGCATCCGCAGCATATCCACCAGGAAAGCCGCTTCCTGTAAAACAAAGGGATATGGATTCTGTAGATAATTGCTGAACTATATTCATTTTTGCCAATTTTTATAACAATATTAGTATTTATGATATAAGATAAGTAATATTAGATTAACATGAATTATGGTTTTATATTATAACCTTTTTAGGATTGTAGTTATGGATACTTTTTTTTTTTGAATTTTGGATACTATTTTATATAAAACTAGCAAGAGGATATAGAATTATATTCTTTTTTTAGACGAAGAGAGTAGCTTAGAATCTACAAGTATCAAGAAGCAACCCATGTTACATGAGGCAAAATATCTTAACAAGTATGGCAAGCAAAATAGTGCAGAACATCTAAAAGTTTTTAGGTGGGATCATAGTTGGACTTAAGTGTTTTTTTTTTCATAGTCAGAAAGACTTTTTTCCTTCATGCATTAATGTTCCCATGGCATCTCATCACTCATTTTGCATGTGAAAACATTTTACTAGTGAATTTTAGTAGTTTAAAGTTTTTCATGATAATGGTTGGTATGGTATATGTCATGGATATAACTTTTCCTAGTGCCAAACTGAGACCAAATTGAGAAGTGCATTCGTCTTTTTTTTTTTGAGAAAGAACCATGGGAAAAAAAATTCCCCAGCACCAAACAGACTAGATAAAACTGAAACCAAAGCAGCTACAAAGAAGAACATGTCGTCCAGCAGGTGACTACACCCCCAAACTTAAATAATAAAGAAAGAAGAAACAAGAGAAATAAAAAGGAACTGCCTAAAAACTAGAAAAAAAGAAAAGAAAATACTAGCCTAGAAAGAGAAAAAAAGAAGACTACAGGCTGTCGAGCCAAGACTTGATGGCACAAGATGAAGAGAGGTTTAATTCTCAACAAATGGATGAGAACTTCATGCTTGAAAGAGGCTTTCTAGGACTCCAAGCTAGGAGACTCCTCATAAAAAATGAGGGCATTTCGATCCACCCAAATGCAATTTGCCGCAATCATGAAAATTTCCATGAAGAATGGAAAAGGAAAAGCATTCTTTGCATTGATGGCTCTATAAAAGATATTAGCTGAAGCTAAATAGAATATGCTTAGAGTTGTCCATCTACTGGTAGCCACTGAACATTCAAAGAAAGTGATCAAGCATTTCTTCAACATTATCATGACATAGCACACAATTGTATCCTTCCTGTAGAAATTTCTTTCTTCTTTGAGTATATTTCGAGTATCATAGTGCCTTAGTCTTATCCATGTGTGACAAGTTAAATGATTGACACAAGAATTGAGAGGTCTAAGGCCTTTTCAATTGAGTTCAAATTTCATATGTGCTTGTTTATGCTAATGGCTAACCGAAGGTATTGTGTCATGTTGAGTTGAGTCCCTTCGATGCATTATGGTGGTCAAGAGGCGATGAGAAGGTCAAGTAAGGAGTCCATATGCGATGGATCAAGAGCAGTGAAGGACAGACCATGGGCGACTCACATGGGTACATGGAAGTGAAAGAGTACATGGCATATTGATGACTAGAGTCATAACCTGAGGTTAGACCAGGTGAAGGTGAGGCATCGTTGGCACTTGGTGGGTCATCAAGCCGAAGATATGGAGACCAAATGAAGAAGGTGAGGCTTCGCAAGCTTGGTGGGTTGTTGAGCAGAAGACATGGTTGATGGACACGCATTGACAATGTGAGCCACACCTAGCGAGGCATGTATGTGGGTTTTCCGTTTAATCCTCAAAATCGAGAAGGGACAGTTTGGTGATTTGGACCTTAAAATCATCGACAATGGGTTTGACCTTTTTGGCCTCCAAACCAAGAGTGGAGAGTCAAAAGGATGTGTGGCACCATTGTGAAGCCTGTGTAGAGGCAAAATAATTTGTTCAAACCCCAAAAAAACTTTTACTTATCGCCACCTCAGCATTTGACCATTGTGAAGCTTGTGTAGAGGCAAATGCTACCTAATGGAAGTATGAGTTTGCAAACAATAAAGAAGATAAAGGAAATTCCTAAGCCAAAAATGGAAAAATTGATCGAGTTATAATTATTTCAACAATATGTCTACTCAGACCCATAATAGAAGACCTTTGAGCAGGTAGAACAATTGGCTTAGAGACAAGCTAATCAATGTTTTGCTGAAATTTAAGAGAGAGAAGAGAGCTTGGCTCTCGTGCAAGCAACAAAGTAAGCAAAGGAAGCATATGCATTGGTGGGCCTAGATAGAAGTGTATATGAGGATGAATTGGAAAGAGAATGTAAGACATGGTACCACTTAATACTAAAAATCATTTTATGGACAAATATTGCACAAAAAAGAAGACAATTACTGTATAGTTTGGCTATTATAATTTGACTTATAGATAAACACTTGGCCCTATTATTGACCTTACTCTTATAGGTCTGGGCATAGGAATTAAGGAGAAGAGTAAAAATATGATGCACAAAACATAAGGTGAAAGATAGAGAGAAGTAGAGATGGAGATGTTTTGGGAAATGAGTAAGGTATATTTGAGAAAATAAAGATGCATCGGGAAGTAATAAGGTCAAGTGTTTTTGGACCAATTTTGGAATCATATATAGAGGTCTTCTTTAGGGGACCCTGGGTGTATATATTAAACGCATGAGTTAATTGCAGCTAAGGGCTTGTTTGTGGATCAGCACTTTAATTTAGGTGCTCTCAATACTTCAAGTTTATTCCTCAAGTGGAGTGCGTAGTGCAGAGCTTAAAATCATGGAGTTGAGTAGTCCCAAACGCCCCTTAGATGCCAAAATGGGATAGAAACGACCATTCAATTCATGAATTGTATTTAAGGACTATGGTAGCTCTATATTGAGTGCTAGATTGAAAAAAGTGCACTTCTAGTTACAATGCTAAACCAAACATCCTTTAGGGCATGTTTCGGATCCACTAGTTCTTTATCTAGCTAAATTTGGCTGCTATGGATCCAAAGGGTCAAGCTAACAGACTAGCTAAAGTTTAGCTTGGTGAAAATATACACAAGACTTAGCTACTAATTTCAACCCACACCGAATGGCAGCTAAAAGTGACTAAAGAGTCTCCACCCATGAGCAGGCCACATGCCCTACTAGGCCTTCGCAAGCACCGGACGACGTGTTCCACGACTCCCAGCAGGCCTATCCGCATGCCTCCTCTGTCAAGCCTCCTCTATATACCTAGCCATGGCTGCCGTGGTGGCGACCCCGTTCTCCTGCGTGGTCGGGACTCAGGAAGAAGTAGAAGAATCTGCGACCTCCTTGCCCAAATAGGCGTTAAGGATGGGTAGCACATGGTCCAAGGTCTTCAATTAGCTAGAGATCCAAACACCCCTAGCTGACGTTTAGGTGGCTAAAGTTCAGCTCTCGCAGTTTGGGATAAGGTCTAGGGAGAGTGAGGTGTTTTTTGCTTGTTTTCCAGAGTGGATTGTCACTCTTTCTTGTAATGACTTTATTAGTTGAGTTCTAATAAAGCCTCTGTTTTAAAAAAAAAAACTAATTAAAAAAAAACTAATTAAACATATTTATGATATCAAATAAAGTTCATTTTTTTGTGGAAGTTGATTTGTAATGAGATGTATTTTCATATATAGTATACATACTTAAAGTCATAATTGTTGTTGATACTTTTTTATAGTCTTTCTCTATAAATTCAACTAAATTTGAAATAACTTGACTTCAAATCTAGAAGTGCAATCTTTTTGTTGGTGGGAGGAGTACTCAACATCAATAAGGTCACATTCATAGTTTCGCCAACCTATCTAATCTACATGGATGCATGAAGAGGCCCTACAAAAAGGCTACTACGTAGTACCAAACTACCATAGGTCGAAGCGTAGCTGGAAGTGCACTGTTCGCTTCTCATTGCTCAGTCGTTCATCTCCTTTACTGCATTGTTCTCGATCGATCCCATGCAGAGGTGCAACTCCAAAGCATGTGTGGACTGTGCGTGCGTCCAGCTTTCCGTTACACCAGCCAGCCACTACGGAAAGCAACTGGTTTGCTTCTCAGCTCATTCTCGCTGCAAGTTTTATCAATGTCAGTTCATGCATGGGCCGGGCGTACCTTGCACCCACTATTCCTTCCCCATCTCGTTTTCGTTCGATTCTTAAATAAAATGGATTGACGAACAGACGAGGCTTCGCATTAGCTATAAGTTGCCCGCCCCGTAATTTAATTTGAGACTTGAGAAGATTATGACCGGTGCCAATGACATTATATATAGTGTTTCGCAAAAAAAAAAAAAAAAAAAAAAAAAAAAAAAAAAAAAGAAGAGTACCTAGCGTGGAGGCCGCTTGCACGCAGTTTTTGCTTTGCTACGGTGGAGTACTGGAGGCTCACGGCCGGGGTGCTTGAGTTTGCGATTGTGTCCGCTGCCAAGCTAAGCGATCGGCGCTTCGTGATTAAGTATGTTTTTCGAAAGCGTGTCTTTACGTTAGCACGCGTGCTTCATTAAGTGAAAGTGGAAAGTCTTACATCCTCCAACAAAGGGCACAGCGAGAAGTCATATACACCGTGGAGAATACTGAACACAAATCACCTACTAGTGATTAATTAAGTATGAAAATGAACGGGCATAACCTAGATTAGTATTAAATTAAACTGATTTACTCTATTGTGGGTTTATTTGGATGCTTTTAGAAAAAAAAAACAAATTAGCTTCCTTTTTAGCGCTACTATTTCTGGATCATCTTTTCGTTGTACATGGACTTTTGTCGGAGCGCTATACATCCTAGACGTACTCACTCCGTCCCCAAAATAAATGACGTTTTCGCTTGACTAGAAACATCTACGGCAATTATATTTTAAAATAGGATTAATATTTATATTACATAATTAGTATCATTGGAAAGATCTTTTGATCTAGTTTTTAATAAATTTATTTGGACGACGTATTTTCTACAAATTGCACCCACGAAAACCCAAAACGTCGTTTATTTTGGGACGGATGGAGTAGGTACGAAGACGAGAATGACTAGGAACGGTCAACAACGACAGGCATGCTGACATACAGTTGTTGCCAAATGCAAACAACCGGCCGATTTGTGACGAGTGCACCCACAAAATCCAACAACAGGGAAGAGGAAGTAATGGATTCCGCGACGGTTATTTCGGTGCGTGTCGTGTGGGCCCTGATGGCGCCGTATATAAGGTGTTGTAACGAATTGTGCTGGCATGGATTGAATAGAACTCGAACCTGAACCCTCCGCAATCCAACTGCTGTTCTTGCTCTCTGTCCTGAACTCTGTTGTTCGGAATCTGTGGATCTGATTCGGAATCGATCCATCAGCCGTTGAGATCAATCATAGTTCCCTGATTTAATTTGACAATCCCACCCGCCAACGAACT
>JADLZK010013124.1:0-41359 GCA_015847255.1 Hyparrhenia diplandra
TAGTGACTGCTATGAGAATGGAGAATGGTATGTACAGTTATTCGACAATTGGAAGGGCTTGTTGTCTCTCTTTAAATGATTGTTCTTTAACATAATAAAGCAGATTCAAAGGTCTTGGGCTTTGGATAGCAAGAAAATCTTACCACAAAATCAAGGTGTTTATAACTAACAGGGGTTTGGTAGTAAATTACAAGCATATCTCGAAGAGTAAAGTGCCACCGAAGATTAAATTTTTCCTTTGGCAAATTGCTAATAATAAACTCCAGGTGGCAACCAGTCTTGCTAGAGAGGTTGGAAGGGGTCAACAAAGTGTTGTCTGTGTGGACATACATCATATTTTTTTCAAATGTCATCTAGCTAAATTTGCTTGGGCTTTAATTGCTGAAGTTTTCCACTTACAAGCATTATCCAACTTCTTGGGGAGGACTTTGTATTATTTTGGTTTAATGGCAAGGGGGCCATTACCAGTCAAGATTACTTCATGTGTTTTCAGCTTTGCTTGGGCTTCTTTATGGGTAAAGAGAAATAAGATGGCAATTCGAGGTGCTTCCGCTGGCTCCAACTGATGTTATGCCAATGCCATTTAATGCAGGCTTGGAGTGTCAAGTTGAAGGAAACTGATCAAGGACGCATCGAGAGGTTAAGGAGGCTATTACAGTTGGTTGGTAAAACTCAAGTCTGTAGGCAACCATTCGATGTAGAAATCTAGCGTTCTTCTTGTAATAGACCTAATATGCGTTTTCCTTTTCTTTTGGTTTGCATGTAAACTGGTAACCCCAGCTGTGTACTCCGGTGATCTGGCTTTCTAAAAAGCCGAGGTTTAACCTCTTTTCTAAAAAAAACAAGTATTTCTCAAGGAAGGGGCGAGTTTTTTCTAGGGTAGCTGGAAACGTTAATTTCTTCTTGCAATCCACCCAGCTTCAACCAGGTAAAGCTGCCATGTAAGAGCTGCCTTGAACATCCACTACTCGGATCTTTCTATGGCCTCCAGGTTATCGTGATACCTTTAGAACTTTTACACCCCTCTGATGTATTGTTGTGTCTTTGTCTTTTCTGCACCAAGGATCCGCAGCCAAATTTGAGTTACTTTAGGAGGCTTGTTAGACCTGATTCTTCCTAGCACTTGTAGGAATGGTAGCATACCAATTGAAGAAGGAAGCTCGAAATACTTGACTTGGGTAAAGATTCAAATGGCACAGGTCCCCATATACCTTATGAGTAATGAAAGGGAAACTTGAGAATTCTAGAACACGCAGCCGCCTTCATTTGGGGAGAGCCAACAAGTGAAGTAACTGATTCCCTGGAGTGGGTCTGTTTAACACTGAGTGATCTGATGGCTGAAAGATGCATCTAGCTTTCAGTCATTCTGACCATTCCAGAGGTGGCTTAAACCTCTTTGTTTGGACAATGGAACCTTTGAACTGTACCTGAGAATTTCTCCTCACCATTGGATCAATCCAGCATGTCTGGAAGAAATGACCAGCCACCTGACCATGTATCGATCGAGAGCTGAACAAATACCGGGTCCTGTGCAACCCGCTGAGCACTCAGCCCAGTCATCTGGTCAGACACGGGCGCTAAAGACTGGTCAAGACCGGTGGCTAAGAACGCCGCTACTGTTCTGTGTCTCCATTATTGTCGGTTTAGTCTGTGTGAATTCTGCCGTCTGCTAGCGGCGTACATCACAGGGCAACCGACAGATGCTCAACTCATCTATTAACACGCAGCTAGTGGTCGCTAGCAACCGGCGTAACAGAATACGCGCAGATTAAACCACATGGAACCACTGTGTTTCATCTCTGTTTCTTCCCAAACTACAGCGTTTCTCTCAGCTTCTTGACAGCGGAAAGAAACAAACAGGACTACACGCTGGTTATTTTTAGCTTATTGAGTGGTGCAAGGGGCAAGATGGAACAAGAGATGAAACAAACAGGACTTTCTTTTGTTTTTTGATACGCTGTTGGTTTCAGACTGTTGGGTAAAGACGAAATAAAACAAACAGCTCAGGTATACTGTTTGTTTCAGCATCTTGAGCGAAAAGATGAAAACATGACAGGACCAGCTATAAAACACTAAACAGGTCCGTGGCCCAGATAAGCGGGCCTCGCCAAACACCCGTGAAGCCTGGCCCGGTTATAACAAACAGGTCCAAGCTTCTGGCCCAGCTATTAAATATATGTTGCCAGGGTAGCATCAGTCACCTAGCACAACATATACAAAAAATATCCAAAATACAATAATAAAAAAATAATAATAATCCTTGGAAGCAACTGAAAACGGTAAAACAAGACACAAATCCTAGTGTTAGTCTTGCTGTAATAGAGCCATGGAACACCAAAATTGGTATATTCATAATTATCCATCAATCCTTGTTAGAGTAAACAAACTATGCTGCTGACATAGAATGCATACTCTGCAGGGATACTTTGATGAGCTCATTGATGTAGTTCTCACGGTTGCCGGCATCACCACCCTCCACATAGTGGTTCCTCTCTTCTTGAGGCCACTGAGGGGAGCCTGCTTGAATGGCCAGGAGAGGAAGTTGTTGGCCTCCCTTGAAGTGTGTGTGGGCCAACTGTCATGCGATCTCGTGGACAAGGTCCTCAATGCAGATGATATCGTTTTCCAAGGCCCTAATGAACAGAAAGTAAACAAAATTACTTGAGGCTGAAATGGAAATCTGGATCTAATCAATAATTAGTTGTTGTAGACATGGCAAACCTCCCTCATAACATTGTTGCTGTTGGCAATTCTCTGCTTGTTCAGCTTCCCCATAACCTCTTTTGTAGATCAATTCCCTAACACTCTTCAGGTTCGGGTATCTGGAGATGAAAGATAGATGTTCAGACTTATGACAATAATAATAATCAAGTGCAATTTCCGCTTCTCTTAAAATTAACAAAAACTCCGTGGGATCTGGATCTTAGACTGGATTCATGTGAATATGAATTAATTAATGCAACTATGGGAAGTTAGTACGATATCACATCAATATACAGTATTAATAAAGGAGCAGAACTGGCTATACAAATTGAATTATCATCTGTTGCATTCTTTTCCTACCCAGAAGCAACCTGAATAACTAACAACACACCAACAAAAATTCAACAAATATTTACTACTCTTTCCTCCAGAACAGACAACATAGAACATCACTTCAAACATAAATATAAATAACATAAATGTGTGAAAGAGATACAGAACCCATAGCACTTTTACAACTCTAGTAAGTTAAAATTCATAGTACCTTAGCAGAAATTATTCATCTAAGAATGTGAATTCCTTGTTAATTCTTGTGAGTGAGTGAGTGAGTGATGTGATAGGTCCTATGGGCCAGGTGGAAATGACACAAATGCACTCCCCATGGCAGCTAAATTTATACAAACTTGGCCCATATCAAGAACATAAGGCTCCAATTTCATGAGTACATGTTAATGGTTGCCTTGTTAACCTTGGAGGAAGACACCATTGAAGATCTGCCTCAAACGCAGGGAGCTAAAAGATCTTATGAAGTCTTGGGGTGCATGGCATTTGATACTACATGGTACATTTGACAACAATCAACACTTGAGTTGCAGTGGGCAAATCAGCAACCACGAGACAGAGCCATACCCACGGATGCGACCAAACAGAAGCTTGGCCTCTGGGCTCACATAGAACTCCACCCTTCAGCTTCTGGCCTCACGCTGAGAGCTGCACAAGCTCCTTTCTCCTGTAGCGAAGCTTTTAGAAAATATCACAACAAATTCCCTCTAAGGTCCTACCTGAAAGCAGAATTCTCCCACAAGTACTAATCGAAATGCCATCCTATTTCCAGACCAAAATGTTATCTTATTTCCCAACTGAACCAGTAAAAAAAAAAAAGAATCTGCCAACATAGGATATTTTTTCATAAAATTTTAAGAATTTTAATTGAAAAAGATATTTTTCTATAAAATTTTGGGTGCATAGTTCATAATTGAAAAAAAAAACCCCTAAGCTATTATGTTTCTGCAATGGAAACGATCAACATCAACTGGCTGATCTGGTATGAGATAGTTTGATCGTGTCTGGGATCCAATATTGCTTTTGCTTCCCTTGCTACACACATTCAATTGCTAGCAACAATATCCTATTTGAAATAGGATTTATTGCCATGATTTAGTGCCCACGCAAACATGTGTAACAGAAATTTGTTTAGTTTGGTTAGTCTTGGCGAAATATAGAAGATCATATATAGCTAGACTTTATTTCTGAGCTCAAACACTAATTGCACGGTCAAACAAATTGAACAAAGACAAGATCTTGCACAGTTCAGACTAACAGTCCATCACTGTTCCAACCTCTACATATGAACTTGGTCCAATCCAATGAGGGAAGCGGCAGGTTTCGAACATACTGCTGGTACATCATAATGCCCCCTATTCTAGGGTTTTCGCTTCCTTCCAAGCGGGCGGGCGCTGAGTCACCATATCTCAATGCTGCCTCCGACGTGATCACAGATTTCTAACAATCAGAAGACTAAAGTGGAACGCGATCGACACCCTGCCTGCCGAGTTTGGGACCAGGGGCCTGCATATTGGCGACCCATGGGAAGACAATCGAGTATCTAGAGGGGAAGAGGATCAGACTGCAAGTCTGGAGAAACACCTGGTGCTTATGAAATTAAGGGGAGGAGGGGAAGATTCGATCTTTCGTGGGGAATTTGGAGGAACTCGAGAAGGAGACACGCTTGGCTAGCTCTGTTTGGTTCACACAACGGCCATTCAGTCAATGCTTTCTTTTTAGCGCCTATGCGCAATGCATGGTCTAAGTGAGTAATCTCTCAAGGTCAGAGAGCTAACCCGTTTGTAGTGCAAAGCTTCATTGTCTCGAGACTGACAAGGGCTATGGATGGCAGGCCGTGCTCTTAGGGAGCGGCGGTGGTCATGGAGGAGTATGACGGCTTCACGGACGCCGTGCCCATTGCTAAGATCCCTGTGTGGGCTCGGAATTCAGGCATGCCGGAGGGCTTGATGAAGAAGAAGGAGTTGGCTGAAAAGATAGCAAAGAAGGTGGGGGAAGTAATTACAGTAGTGGTGATCGATGTGAGGATCAACTCTACACCGCACTTCAAGTAGGGTGTGGCGATCTTAAAAACCATTGGTGAGAATGGTACCCATTATGCTTAAGGAGATGAAATACTTGGTGCAATATGAAAAGATCCCAAGTTTCTGCTACTTCTGTGGGATGCTTGGGACATGAAGTAACTGAATGTGGCGATGGAGTCCATCCAAAAGAGAGCTGTGAATGGGGGATTGATGCGCGTCCCTTTCAACTCATCCCAGCATGGGAGGACAGAGGTGCAAGAGGGAGAGGAAGAGGGAAGAGGAAGAGGGGAGGCAATCAAAAGTTGAGTATGAGGAAGACTCATTTGACATGGATGTTCAGGGTAAATGAGGATGAGGAGGCGGATAAAGATGGTGGATTTAAACATGAGTGGAGCTACCTAGGTGGAGTAAGGAACAAGACCCATCGGTTGGTATAAGTCCGTGGCAGCTGCTAAAGAAAGAAGAGGCAAAAGAAGGTCAGATCAGGCGGGGATGTATCAGCAAAAACAAACTTGAGGATCGGGCGCTCCGGGCGAGGAGAGTGACCTACTAATGAAAACTGAGCCTGGAATCAGCCGGGGGCTCCTAAGCTTCCGCAGTCCGCGCTCGATGTCCGCGCACATCCAGAGGGTAAGCTTCTCCTGTCTGAAACACACCTGGACAATGTTAAGGCAGAAAACTTGGAGTGAGGAAAGTATGGGGGTATGATTACATGGCTGTACATGAGAGCGATGGTAGAAGTGGTGGTTGTTGCTGATGTGGAAAGAGGAGGTTAAAATACGGGTGCAGGGTGTCTCCAAATACTACATCGATGTAGTAGTGGAGGAAGATGGTGGGATGGAGGTTCACCGGCCTTTATGGTGAACCTGACTGAATCAGAGTGCTAACATGGGAGGTGTGCATTGTATCCCTGCCTCTGAGGAAATATGTCGACTCCATGGTTAATCATGGGTGATTTCCAATGAGACTTCTATATAACCCAGAGAAAGAAGCGGGGGGGAGACCGAACACGTAGACAATTACAAGCCTTCCAAGCATGTGCTGATGAGCGGGTTGAATGATATGGGCTTCAGCGAGTATTTTATTCACGCGGAGAAGAGGCCAGATTAGGGAACGCCTCGATAGGGGCGCAACTCAATGATCAGATAAGTTCTGCCGCTCTAATAAATAGTGAAAGCATTAGGTCGATCACCGACCAATTGTGATGGATACCCATTATCTATCACAAGATCATGTGGTGGTAACTAGAAGATTTGAAGCACGATGGCTTCAGGAAGATACGGTGGAGGAAATGATCAAGGCAGCATGGGCAAGGGCCACATATACAGTGGTGAAGGGTCCATCTTTTGCTGCTAAGGTCAAAGATGTTCATGAGGAACTTCACCAATGGGATAAAGAAGTGCTCAAAGCTCCGGAAGGAGGTGATCTCGGATCTAAAAAAGGGAAGAGAGATTAAAGAGGGGGACAATGACAACGCTAACACGAAGCTCAAAAGGAGATGCTGTTAGAGCTTATGCTTGAACAGGAGGAAATACACCGGTTCCAAAGAGCAAGGGCAAATTGGTTACAATAAGGCGACAGGAACACGGGGTTTTTCCATAATTTTGCAACAAAAAGAAAGAAGAAGAATACCAAGGGCCTGGTGGATGAGGAATGGTACGAAACAAGAAGATAGCTTGATCATGTGTACATAGTACATAAGTATTTCAGGAGCTATACAGTCCGGTTAAATAGATCAGGGAGTTTGTCAGATGTCTGTCGATCAGTAACAGATGACATGAACTCAGCTTTTAGGCCCCTTTACACCAGAAGAAATAAAGAAGGCTTTGTTTCAAATTGGTGACTATAAGGCTCCTGGACCGATGGCATGCATGCTGTTTTCTTACAAGAGGTTCTTGGGGAGTTGTTGGGTGATGATCTAGTGAGAAGTGCTGAAGCAGCAATGAAAAATACCTGAAGGATGGAATGATACGACAATTGTTCTAATCCCTAAGGTAAATGATCCAACGTTGGTCTCCCACCAGGCCAATAAGCCTCTCTGTAATGTGGTTTATAAAGGATATCGAAGATGTTAGCAAATCGACTCCGGGAAATCTTTGCCGAAATTGTCAAGGAAAATCAAAGCGCATTTGTACCGGGCTGCTTATTACAGATAACATTTAGTGGCATATGAGAGTATTCACAGAATCAAAAAAGAAGCAAGGGAAGAAGGGCTTGTGTGCAGTCAAGCTTGATATGCATAAAGCGTACGATAGAGTTGAATGGTGCTCTGAAAATATAATGAGGAAGATGGGTTTGGCCAAAGATGGATCAGATTGATCATGGCGTGTGTCACGCCAGGTCAAATATGCGTTAGAGTTAATTCAAGGGTAACTGAAGATATTGCACTAACTAGAGGCTTAAGGGCAGGGGGATCCTTTATCTCCTACCTTTTCCTTATTGTGTCAGAAGGCTTCTATCAGTCTGTTAAAAAGGAGCTGAAAGAAGAGGGGAACCTCAAAGGTGTGACAGTATGCAGCACCAGCGGTAACTCCTACATCTTCTGTTCAAGGCTGATCTATTCTCTGATTCTTTATGCAAGCAGATACAGATAATGCAAAATGTTTTGAAGAATATTTTTGGACAAGTACTGTATGAACTCCGGCCAGAAAGTAAGTGATGCCAAGTCCAGCATATATTTCAGTCCTACTGCGTGAGGTAGAAACAAAAAACAGAGGTATGTGAATGCCTTAATATTATGACTGAATCGTTGAATGATAAATATTTGGGGCTTCCTGCCTTGGTTGGGGCAGACAGGAGTGATTGCTTCACTATTTAGTGGATAGAGTCCGGGGTAAAACAAAAAGGTTGGGAGAAATTGCTGGGCATGGGTGGAAAGGAAATCCTGATTAAATCCATTGCTCGTGTGCCAGTGTTTGCGATGATGGTGCTTTAAAATCCCAAAGAACATTTGCAAGGGGATAACAGATGCCATATCTCACCCCTGGTGGGTGATGACGATGATCACAAAAGGATTCACTGAAAGCGTGGTGGAAGATGTGCATTCCAAAGAACAAAGGTGGTATGGGATTTAGAGATATTGAAGTTTCAATACAGCTGGCAAAAATAAGTCTGGAGACTCCTCAAGCTAGAACCAGACTCACTATGTGAGGGTGCTGAGAGCAAAATACTACCCCTGATGGTAGATTATTGAATGCTAAAGTGAAAAGTGGAAGCTCATTTACATGGCAGAGTATCATGGTGGGGTTTAGATTGTTTTAAAAAGAGGATGCATATGGGCGAGTTGAGATGGATCACAGATTAATATATGGGAAGATAACTGATTCCATCTAGTCATAATTGGAAGATTATTACCTCGAGGAAATAATCTAGTTACAAGAGTGGATGAGCTTATTGATCCATATACTGGTAGATGGGATGTCATCTGATATAGAGTCGCTGTTCTTGGGAAGTTGATGTCGCTTAGGATCTTACAAATTCCTCTAAGATATGGAGGGGAGGATGTGATAGCCTGGCAGCATACAAAGAATGGTTTCTTTACAGTAGGTTCGGCATATCACTCCTGCAATGGAGGTATAAATTTGGTACAAGACAAAAATAACGATCGGGCTGGTGATGTGGAGATGAACAAGTTTGGGAAAAGCTGTGGAAGCTAGAGGTGCCGGCAAAGATCAAGATTTTTGGCTGAGGGTTTCTAGTGTTATCCCCAGGCAGTGTTTCTAGTGTTATCCTATTTCCCAACCGAACCCGTATTGCAACATTCAATGGTAACTTTTCTAATCATCATTGTAAACTTGTTTTTTTCCTTCAACGAAATCAACAGACGATCAACATGACAATAAGATGTAACTGCCAATAACAGTGCAGCATTCCCATTTTGATCATACACTGCTATGCAGCACACCAATTTCAAACGGATGCAATTCGGATGGGAAACGCATTCAACTCGCCAGATCGGACGCAGATTAATTACACCGTCGCAGCAACTATTCAGCTCGGCAGAGAGCAGGAAGCATCAGCTTGGAACTGGGGAGCGGATGGAGAAGAGGGCACCACACAAAGGTGCTTAACTATTTCTACCTGGGCGTCGTACTCCTGGGCGTACCTTTGGCGCGTTTGAGGATGACGGTCTGCGGCTCGAGCGCCTTCTTCCTGTCCGCGAGCGCCTTTCCTTCTTGTCCGCGGCTCCATCCCCGCTTGCGCTTCCGCAGCACGGACTCCGGGACCGCCGCCGCCTTCGCCTCCGCCGCCGCCGACATCTGCGCAGGGAGCCAAAACAACGATACTCAGATCCTCGCGGATTCGACCGCTGGGGAACAAAATTGCGCGCGGAAGGAAACGTCCGGATGGGGACGAAAAAGGGAGGGTGGCGCGGCAGGAGTTTACTCTGATGACCTGCGGTGTGGATGAAGAGAAGAGGAGGGAGGCCGGCAAGCCGAGGTGGGAGGAGGAAGGAAGGAAGTGGCGGCGGGGCGGCGGCGGCGAGTACTTATGGGTTTTGCTCTGCTCGCCTCTAGGTCAGGCTTTTCGAACCGCTCGTGTTGGGGATCGGACGGCTGCGGAGTAGGGGCGAGAGAAGGAAATGAACGAGCGGGCTTTGGGCCCGTCCAGATCGACGTTTTGGGCTTCATCTGGGCTTTGGCTTTCCTGCGGGCAGCGAAATGGGCCTTCCACTAGGGTGCAAAATGCGCGTCAACTCGAGTAGGCAGGCCAGGCTGCGTAGGTGCGTTTTGATAAAGGGCCACCGGCCGATGAAAGCTCCTAAGGTGCATGTGCATCACGACCTGTTTGATTTTGCTAAAAACAAAAAACCACGACCTGTTTGATTTGAACTGGCCCAGCTTGCTGTAGGCCCGGCTCCAGCATCCCAGCAATAATTTTTTGCTCAAAAAAAAAAAAAATCCCAGCAACACTGCTATGGTTCTTTTTGGGAGCTTGGCCCTCTCCGTCCTCGGGCAAGCGGGTGAGTTTTGGCACGGGCAGTGTCTCTTGTGGGTTCGCTGGCCAAACCCCTGCAGAAACCTCTCGCACTCCTCGCCCAACCGCTAATCTTTATTATATGTTGGGTCCCTGCAACTTTGCCTTCCTCTCCTTCTTTCTAGCTCCTTCTCTCCACAGCCGCTCGTGTTAAGTGACTCCGCACTGGATAGTGTTGGTGCAATGCTACTGCAGCCAAGGGCGGATCCATGGGGTGGGCTGCCCGGTCAGACTCTAGAGGCACAATTTCCATAGTACTACTATACTTAGCCATTAAACCCACATGTTCCCTGACTAATCCTCCACTCAGCACCACCCACTGAGACTGATCCTAGCTCCGCCCCTGGCTGCAGCACCTCGGTCTTTGTCCTCCAAGCAGGCCTGGCCATCGTCCCCACTGGAGACTGATCCTAGCTCCGCCCCCGGCTGCAGCACTGGGTCTTTGTCCTCTCCAAATGGTTTCCGGTCATCGGGCCCAATCCGCTTTGGCGCTCCTTCCTATCTTCCTTGACTCCCAAGGTGAAAATCCCCACCCCACACCCACATTACAGCCCCACCCTAGCTAAATCCCTTTAGTTTTCATGCTAGGTTTGTTCTTTGTCCTTTTTATTTTGATTCCACTCTATATGATGGTGGCTTGGGTATATGTGTGGTGACTATAAATGTTGATTTGTTTGCATTGAAACGTTTATGCTACAAATGAGTTGCCTCAGTTTGTTTTTTATTTATCTAATCATATGCTTTCGGACATGTCGATGGTTGTGGTATTAGACCGCTGGGGGATTTATTTATTTGTCACGCTTGCTCAAACCAATTTTTATACGCCGGTCTTATTTTTTACCCCACAAACACAAGAACTTATTTATTTTTTTTCCCTTTTTCGCCGATGTGGCGTGCCAGCTAGTCATACTAGCGTGGGACAGCAGGCTTGGTTACCAGACGCCGGGCCGAATCGTTCACCTCCTTCCGCCCCGCGCCATAAAGCTGAAAGCACCGCCATGCCGCCAAGTGAAGAGAAGGGCGGCATAGCAGTTTTCTATCATTGGCTTTAGGCCATCTTTTCCAAAGTGCAAAAGTAGAGCCGATTGTCATCGACGTACTACTCGTAATCGCTATCGTATTCATATGAAGTTGATTTATTTGCATCTGCCTCCAAATAATAAATCTCTAGATCAGGATTGATCCTGGGTCAGTGACTCGGTTCCCCTGCTACTAGTAAGTCGTATACCTTCTTCCTGAATCTGGACTGGAATGGAATCCATAAATTTTAAACATGCACGGCGTCCATTTTAATATAATTGTCTGACTTGGTTTAATTTATTTGCGTGCCTGTATTGACTACTGTATATATGCATGCATGTTTTTGGCGTTGATTGGAAGTGTAGCAACATTCATGTTTGATTTTTGTAAAAAATGGAAGTGCGCTGTTCAACATATGGGGCTTGAGTTCTATCAAAAAAAAAAAACGATCTGAAAGTGCACCATACGTGCAAGTAGCTGAGAGCAGTGAAAGGAATGAGGAAATGAAGGGAGGGCAGGATGATCATTTCGCATCTCGAACTAGTGCTCCACGCCTGTTTTGCACGCTGGCATGACAAGCTGGCATGCCATATTAAAGAAAAGGACAAAAAAAGAAAAAAGTTGTGTTGTGTGGTAAAAAATAAGACCGCATAAGCATAAGAGTATTTCAATAACGAGCCAAGCTCGTAGAAGAGTGGAAATAAATAAATCCCCGACTGTTGACCTCGAAGTTGCTCCAATAATTCTTTTCATTTTTGTTAAGAACTCCAATAATTGTCATTTGTTTATTAGAAGGCAAACTATGATTAATTAAAACATGAGGCTTATTTGTCTGATTAGGAAAAACACATGTCTGAGGCTATGGATATGCCAGACTGATTAATAACAAGCAAAAACCTTAGTCTGAGGCTTTATTTGTCTAATTCATATTGCCTTGTGGAAACTTGTTGCCTGATTAGTTTTGCATGCTTCTGGAAACCTGTTTTTCTTCTCTTGTTCTCGCTATCTATGTGCCGCTATTTGGGGCAATGCCTAGCTAGGTCAAAATTAATCACATCTCCATCTGGTAGCTGTAGTTGGTGATGGGCTAGGCTTGTAGCTAGGAAGAAATCAAACACATTCTGCCGTTGGGGCAGGCCAACTTTGCTGACTAGGCTTGTTTAAACATGAGGCTTATTTGTCTGATTAGGCAAACGCATGTCCTCAGTCTGGACAGTCTCACATCTCAGGAATCAAAGCAGATCCATAGCATATCCTGCCTCGTTATTACCAAAACAAACGCATGCTAAACAACTAAGAGCAGTATATGCCAAAGGGTCCTAGCCTAATGGTTAGGATACTCGAGCCGCACTCCACGGGTCCCGAAGTTTGAATCCCCATGGGAGCGTAATTCTCGTGCTGTGGTTAAAAAAATTCCCCTCGCTACCCGCGGTGCCAAAGCAATTAAGAGCTCGCCAAGTCCCGTATGGATCGAGCCTGGGTTTTCCGTTGGTATACCGGCCTAGGAGTTACGTAAGAAACCCCTGTGGCTCTAGTTGGTATACCGGCTCATAGGTTCGGTGTGTAATTCGCCCGGCCTTCTCCAAATGGATTGAGAGGATCGAGTTCCCGTGGGTTAGAAGCTCCTAGTGTCGTGGCGTAGATCGATGGTTCGGGATTTTCTCGCCGGGAAACCGAGGTTTCTTCATAGAACAATGCCGGGTGGAGCCGTCTTTTCCCACCCGATCGAGTTTTTTTTTTTTTGAGAGCAGTATATGCGCTTAGCAAGCAGAGTATATGCGCTGTTGGGGATTTTAATAGGGGCTTGTTTAGTTACATGTAAAGCTTCAAGTTTTTTTTACCTCTCCTCAATACATTAATTTTTTGAATACATAAATGGAACAAGAATGTAGGTAAAAATAACTAATTATACAATTAGTTGTAAAATTAGACTTAATCTTTTAAGTCTAGTTAGTACATGATTGAATAATATTTTATCAAATACAAAACAAAAAAGAGTTACTGTTCATCAAGTTATAAAAAGTTACAATCTACTCCCTCTCCGCTCTTTATACGTGTCGTCCGAAACGATCCATGAGGGAAACACGTTTTTACTAAACAAGCCGTAGGTATCAAAAAATTACCATGTGTGGCCTTTTCAAACCCATAGAGAAACCGGTCAACATTGGCACTTGGCAGTTGGCATGCATGTGCAATATCCTGGCACATACTCCAGTACAACTGTATGCAATGCAGCGGCTGTACAAGGACCATAGTATGCTTGTTTCAGTGTGTGTTTGTAGTACATTAGTAGGGAACACGATGTTAGTACTTTATTTGTTTAATTTAATTTATTCCTCCCGTACTCCACGTGACCACGTGGCTCAGATATATTTGAATTACAAAAAATCTCAGTCCACTCAACTTATTAAGCCGCGATCATCGTTGAATCTACACACTAATCCTCTCCGACATTACTGTGACTGACGTTCGCCGAATAAACGCCGCGGACGTACGTAGACGACCATGCATAAAAATTATATATAGAAAACCATTATGATCTCACGGATCAACGTAGATCGTTTGTTTACCTCTTCCATATCATCATTGCCCCGCCTGTTGCCTCTACGTATTATTTTCTTTGATAGGCCTCCCCTGTCTGGCTGGCTCTACCGCAGTGGACCTCTATATATCAGGCTTTCCTAGATGCATACAAGATCGAGTAATCATCAGGGATATGATTTCGCAATTCAATTCATGACGTTATACGGAGCTAATTTTGCCTTTTTTGGAAATTCAAAAGTTTATCACATGGAAAGTTCTAAAATAACTAAATAGCTCAACCATTTTGGGGCTAAGATGAAATTGCAGTCAATTGTACCAACAGATCTACTACTACCCGCACAATATCATCTACACATTCAGTGTACGATCGAAGATAGCTCAAATATCCTTTCCAATAAAGCAAACAAGTGATCTGGCAGTATGCATGATTTATACAAATTAATTCAGAGGATGTAAGGCCACAAATAATTTATCTAAAAACCACGAAATTAATGGAAGCATGTAGTTTGATAGAAACACACGGTCGATCAGTTGGAGGCCAGAAAAGCAGTGCAAGCAATGGAGCATTTGCTTTCGACAAAAGAAAATGAAACGTAGCGTTCCCACACACACACACACACACACACACACACCTTTATCCACAATGGAAAAGGATAGGCAAGAAAAGGACGACCACGTGTCCATATATCTTATATATAGTGGCCAGCTTCATACATGCGAGAAATAATATATCGATGTAATAACATTACTATACTCCTACAATATAAAAACGTAAGGGTGCAAAACGGGTAGCCTGAACCTTTTAGTTCAAATATTTATACTACTTTTTAAAAAATTTGAAGAACTAGTATAAATAATTGAACTAAAAGAGGTTAGAGGTGCACCTAATAATTGTCTCTAATTTGCACCCCTTAATAAAAAACGAGCAAATATCAAGAGAAATAAATGATAAGTTGCTCGGAAACATGATGAATAAATCATTGATGATGATCATCCCCAACATGAGTAGTTCAAATACAACTAGATAACACGACCAGATAAACACAACGAGCAGATGGATTGCCTTTGCATAACTACGCTAATCTAGCTAGTAGTGCTAGCTAGGTGATGATTTGCGTTGATAATAATACAGAACCCAATAAAACTGCATTAATCAGTAGGAAGCTCACTACGCTAGCTAATCGATCTCAGAATGGCATGGATTAGCTAGGCCTAGGCGTGGGTGTAGAGTGCGGCGAGGCTTCGTCGGCATCGCGAGCAGGAGAACTTTTTCAGGCTTGTTCTTGACGCACAGCGGGAGGCAGCAGAGCACCTGCCGCACGCCTCCACGTCCGTGGCCACCACCGCGCCGCCGCACCGAGGGCACACCCCCCGGCGCCTTCTGCTCCCCCCCACCGTCCCCTCCGCCACCCCCACAGCACGCCACCGCCGCCATTTGGAGAGCTTGTTAAGCAGGTGTGGACAAGTGGGAAGCAAGGTGAGAGATCGATATTATAGCTTGGTGGATGTGGGATGGGAAGAAGAGAGAGAAGACAAGAGATCCCAGCCACCAGCAGCTGAGCTATAGCGATGGTCGATCTGATCTTGTGTGTGTATGTGCATCTATAGTCGCTACACTGCCCCCCACTTTATTTTTGTTTGGTTGACTTGTTGCTGGATGGCACAACACACGCGCGCTCGGGAGCTATATAGCTAGCTTGTTGTCTACAGTTGATTATTGTATTGGTGTGGTATGGATAGATGGGTCCATGCATTATCACTGTATATGACAACTACTTTTTTGCATTTGGGAAGGCCATATGGGGAACATCTTATGTACTAAATATTGCACTTGCCACTTTGGAAATGCCTTTTTGTTTCTTAATTGCATATGATTGACCCATGACTCCAATTTTAGACCAAAGGCCTACGTCCAGCTTATATTGAAAAGCCTTTAAACGGGGCCATGACCCAATTAAAGTGGTATATGGCCTCTTGGTTGAGTACTATTTCAAACTATACATTTCTTCTTTGACAGGCGACATTGATTTGTTTCGACAATCTGGTTGAATATCTGCAGGCTTTGATAATGTAGTTCATTTGTTGCTTTCAGGCGAAGCAACCAAAACCTTCTTATTCCAAGCAAATATGCTGACTTAATAAATTAATGGATCGGAATAGAAGAAGGCCACGATTGTTGATTATATGTTTTGATTAGAAACGTACATGTCATTGCAATAGAACATACACCAAATAGGTTCAGTTGCGAGCTTTTAAAAAAAACTCTTGTGAGCTATGGAGAAATAAAATTACTGTGAGAGGCAAGTACGTCTAGAAAAGTCATTGAGTTGTTTGATTGAAACAATCTATCATATAGATACCCACGGTCCCACTATTTGCGGAAACAATTATGAAACATTTTCTTTTATTCTACCTATTTGGAAAAGAAGGAAGCTGAAAGCAATTTTTGTAAGTTAAAAACCAATATAACACCTAAGTGTTTAAAAAGATAGTGTATCCTCGGCAAAACCAATACCCTGTGCGCGACCGCGGTAAACTTTGCATCTACACCATGGGACGCCCATCTGTTGGCTGGCACAAACAGGGGGGGAGCATTTTATAGATAAGCGTCCGCCAACACCTTTCGCTTTGCAATTCACCCCGCGCCGACACCCCACCCCCCTTTTGCAAAAATGACCCCCCTCAACAACATGTTCGTCTCCCTATCCCCGATACGCCTCCCTCACTCCCTTTGCCGCCGCCACCCCGAGATTCGTCTTCGCCCGCCCGGGGGGCTCCTCCGATGAGCCGCGGGTAAGGATCGGGCGCCGTTCCCGCCCGCCCACCGCCGCCGTGCAAAATGTCCGGTCCCTTCCCCTTGTGAAGGATGACAACGCTGGCCCTGCACGTGTTCGCCTCCAGGTGGTAAAACCCCAATGAAATCAATATACATCCACCAAATGATATCATGTCGAAAGGGAGATGCAAAAAGAATAAAAAAATATTAAAAGACTAAGGTTCCAAATAAATAGAAGTGTGGAAAATGGGTAAATAGGGAATCATGATGCACGCATTTTTCCCAAATAATGTTGTCGGCTGATTTTAAGTTTATGTAAATTTCAGTGTGTTGACGAATTAGGATCATCGATTTGCTGATTTCTAGTATTTCTTGAAATTTCATTCATTTCAGTAAATTTGAGTGTGAATTATATTGGGATCATCAGTCGACAAATAGTCACAATTGCCTTCAGTAAATCGCAGGCAGCGCCAAGTCTCTTGCGCGAGGGTTACCAGCTCGGGGAACGGGGAGGATGCATTGCAGCAGGCGTCGCGCATCGCTGTCCTGCGGACAGATGGTCGAAGGAGCCCTTGCAGGCGGGCAGGGAAGGCGGCGAACAGGCGCATCTCAGGCGACAGCGTTCTAGTCGCCTGCATGCACGAGGAACCCAGTCGGCGGATTAGAAGAACAAGGCTGACGCATGTTTTTTTCAAAAGCGTCTAGGTGCCGGCGGCCATTTATCTGTAAAATGGCTCCCCGTTGTTGTGTGTCCATAGAATGATGGATCCATGGTCCGGATGCAAAGTTTGCTCGGTTGCACGGTATTAGTTTGCACGGGATATGCATCATATGCTCATGTTTTAAAAAAGCTATTGAAATATAAAATAATAAGGCTTTTACATTAGCCTTGTATTGCTCCTATGCAATGAACAGAGGTTGTGCGCCAGTGGACCATATGACACCCTAGGCCCACACGGCTGTTCGCGGCCAATAGCAGCTGTGTGTACGTCCTACTGTCCCCTGCAAGCTGCAGCTATCTTCTCCTCGAGATTGAGACCTACACGCACGAGGTCCCCCCATGGTAACCAGGCCGCACGTGCCTAGGCCTAGGCTGTGCATGGGGCATGGCTGCTGTACGGTACGGCGTCCGCATGAATCACGCACGCACCTGTTCGTGGATCGATCGACGACGACGTCTCCAACGACACGCAGAGGAGCAGGAAGATGCGCGCCCAGGCCTAGCTAGTATGTGCTAGGGTTTTGGTGGTTAGTGATGCAACGTACCAATAGATTTCTGCCTCTAGTTTCATCCAGCCGTGTGCCCTAATGCTACGATAGTACAACATTAGCATTTGAATCCCAGCTTTCCATCAGGATGCATTTCCTTTGTGACTCATGTCTAGATCAGATGGCATGATAAAAAAAAAACCCCAACATATACTTTGCACAAGACAACTTCCTTACTCAGGTTTCCCATGCTTCCTTCCATGTGTCTGGATGACAGAGTCAGCAAATACCCTTTACTTTCTACACCGCTTGAGCCACCTTCTCATGTCTTGTGACTATTTTCATTGAGTGAGCTTCAGTGTTGAAGACCCACTTGTTGAATGAGATAAAACGATTGCGTAGAGAATAGTATGTCTCAGATACTTGAGTAAGTCTCTACTGTCTCTACCAGGAAAAAATACTCCACGTCATGTCATTTTACCACTATTTACCTAAATAGTCAAATATTTGAACAAGTTTTTATATAAAAATTATATTCATTAGAACATGTACAATCTTCGAAGGATGGCATAAGTTGGCAACTATGTTGGTATGGTGAGAACTTACAGCTTTCAGACCATATCCAAAACATACATACCTGAGGCCATTGATCACCAATCCACTTGTCTTTTTTCTCCATTTTCATTTTTTACTTTTATTTTTATTTTTTGTGAGGATTCTTTTCTCCATTTGCACGTAATATCATTTGTTCCATCACCTGGAGCAAGGCAAAGTCAAGAAAACAAAAATTAGTAAATGTGCTAAAGGATAAAGTGGAGGTCTTGGCATTGTGGTGGGGAAACCATGAGCCTTTTGGCACTCTATTTGCAACTCATAATATTTCCTTCTTCCCCATGTTGTTAAAAAATTTGGTTTACGGGCTAGCCAATCACAAAGAACTTTGTTGACGGGTGCAAAACCATGAGCCATTGACGCTCCATTTGCAACTCATAATATTTATTTTCTTCCCTATGTTGTTAATCATAATCATTAAACCCCCTCGCTTTTTATCGAGAATGAAAAAAGATATAGAGTTGGCATCATCATAACCCGAACTAATTTTTTATAGGAATTAAGGTAAAACATGAAAGAAAAAATAGAATAAAAGGAAAATAAATTTCCAAAGTCAAAGAATAAAGACAAGGAAATTAATGAACTAACACAAAAAATGAACAATAATATGGGATAAAGGAAAAAAAAAAAAAAGAAAGTAAAAAATCATGAAAGATTAATGGCTATGATTAACTACATGAAGGAGAAGGAAATTTCAAAAATAAAAAATAGAAAAAAAAAAAAACCAAGAAAAGTTCACATTACCTCCTCAATTTTCGTGAAAGTTCATTTTCTCCCCGAACTCAAAAAACTTGGGAAAATACCTACCCTCAACTTTTAAAATTGTTCATCTTACCTCATAACTACATTTTTTATGGTCCTATTTGGTGAAATTTTTTATGGTGAACTAATTATTGTATTCTTGAACTATAATAAAAATTTCACACTCATTGGATCATGTATAACTTAGTTATGCCTTTATTCTAATTATATAGAAACATGAACTATTCCTATTAATTTTAGAGAAAAAATATTGGATTTAAAGTTACAAGAAAAAAAATTGTACTAAGCATGCTATATTATATGTTCATGTGTGGTAGACTTACTCATATAGATTCCAATAAAAATTGGATTTTTGATTTCATGATTTTTGTGTAAACTACTTATAATAGGGAGGTGCGATGAATGGTTTTAAAGGTTGAGGAGGAGTTTTGCCAATTTTGGAGTTTAGGAGAAAAGGCGATCTTTCTTGAGGGATGTAGCATGGTCTTTTCAAAAACAATTGTGCCTTTGGGCTTAATCTCATTAGAGGACGGCTTTTGCATGGGGGCGTATAGAATCAAGTAGGATCTAAAAGTAATAACCGCCCAAAAGGAAAAAAAATAAAAAAGTCTACTTTTTGTCCTCAAACTTTCGTGAAAGTCCGATTTTGGTCTCAACTCAAAACCAAACAAACGTCCTCAACTTTGAAACCGTGGGTAGATTTCGCCCCGGCGTTTGAAGGTGGTTTTTTCTATGGTAACCATAGGTTGCTAGAGTGACTACACAGTTTTGTTTGTTTTTTTTTAATTTATTTTGGTTTTGAAAATCATAATAAATCATAGAAAATCATAAAATAAAAAATCCATTTTTGTTGGACTCACATGAATAGATCTACACAGTTGAACATATAATATGGTATATTTTAGTAGAAAATTCCTTGATTTTCTATTTTATGATTCTTCTATAATTTACTATGATTTTTCAAAGATTGAGCTAAAATAAATAAAAAGAAGAAGGCAAAATCTTCATAGCAAAAAAAACTTTGTATTAAATTGTATCAGACATATATTCATTGTGTATATCTACTCATGTGGAGTCCAACAAAATTGGATTTTCCATTTTATGAATGTTGTGTGATTTACTATGATTTTTCAAAGATTCCAACCCAAAATAAATTAAAAAAGAGAAACAACAAAACCATGGACATTGTAGCAAAACCACACTGTATTGAACCGGCTGAGGACCTAAATCCCTGACTCCGCTTTTAAAGTTGAGGGACCGCTTTGGTCCTGGCTTCGGAGTGAGGGACCAACATCGGACTTTCGCGAAAAGTGGGGACCAAAAAAAAACTTGTTACTGCAAAAAACAATGCCAAAGAGTGTGAATTTCACAAAAACTAAAGTTCTACTTTTGACCCATTCTACTCTAGGTTTCTAGCTCGGCTCCTAATTTTGTTGGCAGCTTGACTGACCTGGTTTCAATCCATCACTACAGCTTTGCTCTCGTCGCGATGGCAAATATTTTGGCCCTGCAGACTCCTGCATTTGCGCGAACGCCATCCCACGGTGAAAAGGCCACTCATGGGCCTATCCTAGGCATTGGCGGAGTCTCCGTCCAGGCCCAGGTCTGGCCCTCAGATAGATCAGCATCTCGAAAAATCCTTCCTATTTTAACTGAGTCTGAAAAATTCGACAGGACTTGCAGCAAGTCAGACTCACTTTCGAAGAGCACTCAGCATCTAGCTTGACTAGCTAGCATGGGTGAAGGAGATCAATTTGGCCACGTAACCACCTTCTGTGATATCCTAACATCTGTTGTTACAGTACCGTTGGTTGCTTGTTCAGCGTACCAATGCAAGTGGAAGAAGTTCAGAGATGCTTGGGTTTCTGCTTTTTGATGACAGATGACTGAAACTCTGATAGCAAAGCTTGCTCACTGATTTTGCAAATGAACTGTGTTTGTCATTTTAAAGAGTACATTTGGTGTAGCCACGGCGCGGCCTGAGCGGGACACGATAGCAAATGAAACGGTGGTCCTTCGATTCCTGATCAATGGTTCAGGCTGTGCTGACTGGGGTGCACCAGTGTCTGGTCAAGGCACTACTGCTGTTGTCGTCTCCCCTGATTGGCCAACTCTAGCCCCTTTGTGCGGCAGTTGTGTTGTGTCAATCTGTAATTGGTGGCTTGCACCAAAAAATATCTCCCTCCACTCACCTCCGACCATTCGCGCTCTCCCTTCAGCCTCCCTGGGTTCTAGCACGGCGGCACCCCTGACGCGGGCGGCTCGGAGGGCGAGGGCGAGGGCGTCGTGGGGGTCATAGGCTCATAGCGCGGTGGCCCTCGCCGGATGGCGTGGTGCGGAGCTATGGCGGGGCCACCGCACTGCCGGCGTCGAGCTGCGCGGGCGGGTTCTAGCGTCCCACATCCCGGCGAGAGCAAGCCCCCGGTGGCTCTCGGGAGAGCAGGCCCAGGTGTGGCGGCGCCAGGGCCTGGCACGGCGGCTCGACGGGCGCGCACCCTGCGCGTGGAGGCCTCGAGCCTGGGCTAGGGGTGGCCGGTCATGGCAGCGCGAGGGACCCAGCGCGTCGTTTCGGCAGGCGCGTACCCCACGTTCATGCGCGACGGCGCGGGGCGAGCGTGGAACTCAACGCGGCGTTGCGGCAACTCCAGTGCGGGTGGCCCGGTGCGGCGTGGCGGCCCCAGCACGGGTGGGCCCCGGCGCGAGGCGAGCGCGGCGTGGCCACCCCCAGCGCGGTGTTGGAGGGCGAGCTTCGCCCCCACGGACGGGTGCAGCGCGAGCTGGCGCGGCCCCCGGTGCAGCGTCACCAGTCGCCCAGCGTCTCCCAGACGAGGCCGGCCCTGAATACAGCAGCCCCCGCCGTGGTGGTGTGGTGGCACGGCGTTTGCGGCGCGGCCGCAACCCAGCGCGGCGGTGCTCCGCGTGGCGGCGGCCACAGCCGCGGGCACGCCCCGACGGCGGACGCAGGCGCGGGCGAGCACGCCCGGCTTCTCCAGCCCCTCCACCTCTCTCGGAGTTCCGGGCTTGGGTACGAATTGAGGGCGCTCCCCGGCGTGGCGTGGTGGCACGGCAGCCCCCAGCTCAGATTTCTTCCCCTGGTGATTATCTGGTGATTTTGGATCGGATGTTCATGGATCTGGTGCTTTTGCTTTGAGGTTTACTGATTTTCAATCTTTTTGTATACAGCACGGCAAACCCGGCGAGGGTGGCGCAGACCCAGCAGCCATCCGTCATGGTGCGCTGGCAATTCTGTCCTCGCATCTGCAGCACATAGTAAGGACCCTGCTTTACAAGCGCACAACCGGCAACATGTAAATTTCTCCTCGCTGTTGTGGTTTCAACTTTTGCTCTGATCCATCAATTATTTTGCTTCCAGGTTTCTAGCTCAAAGTTAACATTTCCTGAATTATGAAGCATTTTAAATGCTATCAGATAGTTAGTTTTCTAAAAAGGAGCTTTTAGTTATGATAATAAAGTGTCCTAAAAGAAACTGGAGATTAGTTGGATAAAAATGCTAAATTTATGTTGTTGTTATTGCTAGCTGTGCCATGTTACACCCCTAGATCGCTAGACTACCAGTTTATATACAGACTAAAAATATTTCAATATTTCATTATACAAATATGATGTACTGAACTTGTATATTATTATAAGATGCTTGGCCTGTAATGGTTTTTGGACAATAATCATGTCCATAACTGAATAGATGAGATGTTGATCTCACCTATTTTGTTTGTACCAAAATTTGATTTGAGTGAACTGTGATGTTAATCCAATCCAAGCAAGTTTGGTGATTCTCGACTTTATTCGTGTGTAGATAGGCAGCTTGGCGAAAGTGGCTAGGTGAGGTCGTGGCAGTGGCTGGGCAATGGCTGTCCAATTAATTAAAGTTTTACATGGATACATGGATGTTGCGTGCTGAGGCACGTAGAATCCTCGACTTTTGGACACATGTAGTATTACATCCACAAGCATGGTAGTGTTGGTATTTCAAATCAGGAAAAAAAGATTACTTTACAACCTGCATTTATGTCTAGGCAAATGGCATGACAAGCGGCTGATTTCAAGAACCTTCAGGGGCAGTAGTAGCTGACTCCGCTAGCAGCGAGGCGCAGTGGCCCTGACTGGGGCGTTTTACAGAACAACAATTGTACTTGAGCATGGTTTGCTAACAAGTTAATCATTACATGGAGCCACTTCAAAGTCAAGATATTTTGATTTACTTCTATCTTTAATTTCTGAATTATATCTTTGTATTGTCTTTGATTCTTATTGTATTGCTGTCACAGTGATTATAACTTTTTATTTGGTATATGTCTTCACTTTTAGCTAATATATGAACTCTACCACCGGTAAATGTATAGCTTTTTCAAGAATTTTGATTGGTAAAATGCTATGTTGTTGCACAAATTTTAATTTTAATTATGTGTAAAGTAGCAATTGTCTACAAAAAGACTGAGCTGCTATGAAATTGTGGTGCTAAATGCTATTCCTAACTATGAGAAACATCTCCAACCCCAGAGATGTCTTTTTATACTTGATGCCAAGATAGATATATATATATTTCTTTTATTCCCTTGCAAGAATGCTTGTAGTTTTATAATTAGTGCAAGAGCTATTGTTCTTAACTGCCATTTCGAGTAGGAAAGATCTTCTATCTGAAGCAGTCCTGAAAGCGATCTGCATGCAAGCTCTGGGCCAAGTATGTGTTCCTCTCTGTCTCTTTGCCAATATGATGCAAAGGTAGGGAGGGATGGATTCTTTTTTTAGGGATGTAAAATCATATATAAGTCTGGTTTTGCCTTCCAGTATGAAACTGAATTTGACATTGGTATCTGAGATTTATGTTCCCTGGTATTTGGGAAAGTCTAGAATTGAAATACAAATGATGTTCCTGCTAGTCCTTTTTGTTGCCAATGACATTCCAGTCGCCTGGTGATTATCGCAAAAGAAGCAAAATGGGTAGCCAGTCTATAAAAAAGAACTTTCTGAATATATGACAAACTATGTAATTTTTGGCATTGAATAATCTGCATATGGACATAAAAGAATGCACATACTTATATTAGTTTTAAGACGAGAATAGCAGTATTGAACTTGATAATAGCTATTTAATGAATCATGGTTTAGAGTCATCATCATTTGAATGAGAAAAATGGAGGCGCTTTTTTAAGAGATGCGTGACTGATTTTGTGCAAGTTGTGGAAGATGAAAATAGTTTGTCCCCAAGTTGATTCTCTACTTGCAGGAGGCCTTTTCTAGCTGATGTATCGCAAAACCCTGTACCGCATGTCTGGGAAGATTATCTAGAATGTTATCAATATTTTCTTCAAAAAAGATGCAGGCAAGGTTGTGTACCATATCATCTACCTTTCTTTCCTAAATCTATGCCTGTACCAAAGGCCCCAACAACATCAAATTATGTTAAGATGCTACTCGGGCTGTCAACCATTGCATTGCCTTCACGTTCGCAAGCAAGTCATGAGGGCTGTTTTACTGCATGGGTATATTTTACAACTTTACTGTTAACTGTCAACAAGTAGGTACTCCCAGTTAGTTGACACCCATGTGACACTTGTTGCACAATGCTCACTGTATGAGGCGTGCTCTGCACTGCCTCTGCTCATGCAGATATCAGCAGTAGAAGAATTATATTGTCCCTTACATAGAGTGGTTCAGCAACCTCTATATTACTAATGTCATTGTTGATGTACTATTTACAGGTCATAGTTTGGAGGTCAGGAGCAATGCAGGAAATAGAAAAACATGTTGCACCGCACAGATTCTGGCACATTTTCGCTGGATATTACAAAACTATTTTCATCAAGGTTGATCAGGAGAAGCTCAAGGGCACTAGCTACTTCCCCTTAAATATAGCTAACCCTGTGCTCCCATGACATGTGCTAGGTATTGTGATTTATCTATGTGTAATATGATATGTTCTGCTATCTTAGAGGATATGTCTCGTGTGGACTTTTGGCTTTGTTGATCAATACTATTCATGAGCTTTGTTGCTCATGTAAAATATATGTAATATTTGAACATATCACACAAACCCGGCTTTGGCTATGTATGATATGCTATATGTTCCACCATCTTAGCCTAAATACTATTCATGTCAGCTATACTGAAACCTATATTATTCATGTCTATTATGACATGTAAGGTATTTGCAATAATATTCAAATATCTCTGCATCCATTTTAGAGTTTTTTAATCTCAGTTTAGAGTTTCTTATTTGAGGGCTTAATCTTATATTCCTTGCACTATTGATCATATCTATCATTATCTATCTCAAGGTTCCATTTGACAAACAAAAACAGTTATCACGCTACAAGATGGGGCGCCAAGAAATTACTAGTATTATACTACTTCCAAAGAATAAGCGTGGCTTGTACATACTTTACCTTCCTATGCTTGTTTCTAAGGGCCTTTTGTTTGTTTTGTTAGATACCTTCCTATGGTTATTCGTCACCGCTTGAACTAACTAAAAAAATATTATAACTCACAAACCAAATAACCAAATTAAAGATTACATTATTGAATTTCTTTTAATAAATCCTTTTTCAAACAAAGATCTCATATGGATATATTTCGATAAAATTATAGGTGGGCCTCACCGATGGTAGAAGTTGGTATAAAGTAAACTAAAAAAAAAAAAAAAAAAGAGAATGATAAAAAGAGAAAAAGGAAAGAAAAAGAATAGAGGGTGATAGTAATATTCTAACTCATAAATTTCTCCTTCATACCCATGGCAACGCTTGGAGATATGACTAATGAATGACGGGTTAAAGAGATTAAATGATGTATCAAGGATTTGCTCAAATTAATTATTATATATGTTTTATTACATTACCGTAAGTTGTCACCCGGCCCAACATATCTAAATACTTCTATTCGATATTGGTTCAAATTTTGAGTTTAAACGAAGATTAAATAATCTTTATGCAAATGAGTATATACTCTATTTCATACATTTAAGTTCTTCGCTACTAACTCGTTTTTAACCCGCACAAAGTAATTCTCCTCAATAGCTAATTATGATCGATTTTTAGAGATTACAATTCAATCATTTAACAATACCTCCTTCCTACCCGTGGCAACGCGCTGGGAATTCCTCTAGTGTTTCCAATAATGGACTCCCCTAGCTGCCTAGACGTGCTGCTGAACTATGCAACTACCCATGTCCATTTTTTGCCCACGCCCACACACGCACGCCCCTAGAGTCCCCTGGCCCACCGCTCGGGCTGCTCAATGACCGCAACACTCCTTATTTGCTGATCCCCAACCATTCCATCCACTAGCCCCCTCGACGAAGTCATGCGCCCCGTCGTCCGGCCCTCGCTCGCCGCCCTCTGGCCGAATCCACGTAAGGGATCACCTTGATCAAACAACATAAAACACTCAAATAAAACACTTCAACAACATGCAACTATATTGCAACATAAGATTGAAGCATATGAAACATTTGGCATGTATTGCAACATCTAACAATTTAAGTACACCATATGAAACAACCGATCAGAACATAACTCTAGAAACAAGTGAAACATTTTGAATAAATGCTTGCAGGACATGCCTTTGGAACACTTGCAACATATGCAACCATGCGATTCAATTACAACATACCTCTAAAGTGTTTGAACAACCGAAAGATACAATTGCAACATGATGGGGAAGAAAGAGAGCCGTGGTAGGAGCCGATCTAAGGGAAGGACGCCTGTTGGGGAGGGGCACCACTGGGGTAGGGGAGAAGGAAGCCGTGGTGGGGGTAGGGAGCGCTTGGGTGGGGAGGAGGACGTTAGGGTCGGAAAGGAGCCACCGGGTTTTGGAGGAGAAGGAAGCTGTGGTGGGAGAGGAGGACACCGTATGGATGGGGCGCCACCACCAGTGAGGGAGAGGGAGCGCGGTGTGGCATTGACAACTAGAGATAGTGAGAGGCGGTGATCCACGCTGAGGGGGCGAGAGGTGGATCTAATGGCATTGGGACGAGAAGAGTGCGAGGAGCAAGAACGGAACCAGCAATGAAGAGCATAAGGCGATGGGGATTTTTGTTCACCAACGGGCGACGCCGCGCCCACAATTACCGCTCCAATAATTCACATCCAAAACATCAAAATATGCACGTGAGCAAACAACCGTAAAACTTTACGCCGCCGAGAGGAGATTTTCGTAAGTGCTAAAAGATTAGGAGTTGTTGAGATGGATTTGTGAAAAGAATGAGAAAATCCATCCCAACAACTCCTAATCTTTCACACAACGTGTTCTTCAACATTTGCTAAGTTTGCATTGTATAAGTAAGGGTCATGGTGTCTCTGTGGGTCAGTAGAAAACTCTAGGACACCACTATTCTTTGTTGACATGAAACTGACGCATAAGTGGACGCCAAGAGCCCGGATCAGCACACTAGCGTGTTGTGTTGGGGAAGCCCTTTTGCTGCATGAGTGATGAGAGGGTGAGTTTTGTTGACCGCGTGCTGCTGCTGATTTGTACTACAGCTCTTGTGATAAGAGGTGCAGAAGGAAATGAACGCCATTTCTGAGATGGAGATGAAAGCATCGTTATCAACGGCGTGCCCGGTGCCCCCACACACACCTTGGTCTAGAAGCAAGAATTCTGTCCCATCCCCATTGGCTGCCACCGGAACGCGCCAAAATTCCGCACAATAATTTCCATCCAAACTAAAGCCATCGCCATCAGATATAAAGCTCAAATTCAGAAGAAAATTGCGCTGTTACAGTTACGTACCCACACGTGACCGTAACACTTCACTTTATTCTCTAGCACCACCAGCACCACGGGGTCCGGCATGAACTGGTACCGGTTGGTGCGTGAAGCTCACATTTGGAATCTAAACGTGTCGGATGGCTGGATTTCGTTTCATACGTATACCATTCTTGCTTGGCAAATACTTTGACTATATATACATACCTATATAATTCATATTCATAGTACATAACCAGTATCGTTAGATAGATCGCTAAATCTATTCTCATAATAAACTTATTTAGGGTCTCATAAAACATTTGCTAAGATATTTTTATAAATCTAGTCAAACTAAAGAAAGTTTGACAAACACAAATATCATAGCTTATATTAGTGTTGTTGTCATTTTTCCAAAAGTCAAATGCTTTTAACTTTAACCAAAATATATATAGAGCAATATCAATATTTACAGTACACACTAGCTAGTTTTGTTAGATAAACAATTGAATCAATTTTTTTATAAATAGTGTTGTTCGGCTGATGATTTTTACTACCGATGTTCTGACTAATGTTGTTTTGTCATGTGGTAGGAAAACATTATACTAATAAACCGGCTGATAAGTTCAAGTGAGCAGTACCATGTATATTTTTTAGAAGCCTAGTCGGACTTGAAAGTTTGATCGCCACAAATACCATACCACTTATTTTAGGATGGAAGACAGAGACCGGTGGAATTAGCACATAAGACCTCACAGCCTAGCATTAAATTAGCGCATGATGTTTTTTTTAAGGGTAATTGATCTAAACAAGTGATACTGAATGCTCCTGCAAAAGGTTTGATTGCAGTTCGAAGCAGCCCATCAGCATAACGACATTTCCGCGCTGCACTGCTCCGCCACAAGAACAAGCACAAGCGGGCCACACTCTTCTCCCCCGCCACTTCCTTCCTCAGAGCTGCCGCTTGCTTGCTCGCTCGAGCTCCCACGCCTGGCTCACACATCAGCCTCCTCTCCCTCCACTCGCCTTCCTTCCTTTTCTCGTTCCAGGATCATCCATGGCATCCAAACCAAGCAGCAGGGGGAACAAGAAGATAGCATCGAACCCGCCCCTTCTCACAGGATCCAATCCAACCGCCCAAGAAACAAACACAGCCGTGGCTGCGACATCAAGCATGGCGCCGTAGGTGGGGGGGACAAGGCCATGGCCGGAGCTGGGACGCGGCAGGGCGCTAGTGGCGGCTGGCGGCGGCGGTGAGCGGATGGAGGAGAACGAGGAGGCGGGGGGGCGTCGTCGTCGTCGTCGTCGCCGTCGCCGCCTATCGCGCAGCTGGGCTACGACCAGGTCCTTCCATCCTCCGCCTACTCCCCCGCCCGAGGCCCGTGCTCCTTCGCCGCCACATGCCGCGCGTTCCGGGCCTGGCCTCCCCCCTCGGACGCGCTCTGGGAGGCGCTGTGCCGCCGCGACTGGGGCGCCCGCGCCGCCGCCGCGCTCGCCGAGCGACGGGCCTGCAGGCGCCGTGGCGGAGGGTCTACGCCGAGGTCGCCAGGCTCGGCGCCCCGTCCGCGCGCCGCGTCCCCGTCAGGGGCGCCTCGCCGCGGCCTCGCGCGTCGCACTCGCTCAACCTCGTCGCCGGCTGGCTCGTGCTCTTCGGCGGCGGCTGCGAGGGAGGTAATTACAACCAAACTGTTTCACTTTTGCTACATAATTGGTTCGTTAAGGTTAAAAAGATGATTGCTTTCTGCGTTCTTTATGAATCAGTTCACAAGGGAATTCGATCCCTGGCTGGGGCAGAGTTCTAGAACTCCAATAGATTTGTTTGGGGTTATAAGTTGCTTATAGTTTGCAGATTATATGCAGAATCATTGTTGTTGTTGTTGCGAATGTCTGACTAATGCTTTGATTTGCTTGTTCTGCTTATGCCTGTTTAAGAAAACAACAGGGAGCTGTTCAGAAAAAGGTAGAATGCTTAGGCCAATCCCAATCCATGGTATCATACTTGATATCCAAATCTGCCACATCATAAGAAGAGTTGTATCCGATGCTATGACTCATAGCAATTGATTATTTCATATGTTTTGTGTATCAAAGTAGGTCCAAAGGATTGCAATTAATGCTGAACCGTTGCATTCCATGCCAAAGCTGTAAATCTTATTAAACTCTCTTAATTATGGCACTAATAAATCTGTGTGAGTAAACTTAGTGCTCAACCTTACTTATGATTTCATTAAAAAAATACTTTGCTTTATCGATTATGAAGCCTGCACAGTTCTGTTAGTTATGATACACTTGCTAATACAGCCCCGAGAACCTTCCTCCAATATACTCATGTATCGCGAAAGGGTCTCTAGCCTAGTGGTTAGAGCACTCAAGAGCACCCAAAGACACCTGGTTCGACTCCCTATGGGAACGAATTAAAACAGTCTGCTTTTATTAAAAATTAAAAAATAGGTTGGGGTTTCCTTTGTCGACTTTAGTCAAAAAAATATACTCATGTATCCTGACTGTAACATACCATGGTATGTCCGGGTAGTGTAGCACATCCGACTGAAACTTCGTGAAGACTTGCATCATTATTGTAGTGTAGGAGTTCCTTTGAAATTTGGGAGTTCATTTAAAAAAAATGGCGCATCCCGCAGACCAATGTAATGTGCGCGGAGGCCGGATCAAATCCAAATGGTTTGATAGCCGAACTATTTGTCTTGCAAATTAAGTTGGTTGCTTCCCTTCAGAGTACTTTGTTTGAGTGATAACATTGAAAAAGCAATAAAAAGAAAACCAGAGAATTTTCTGTAGCATTCTTTTTGCACTTAAAGTTCTTCCTTTAATAGTTTTTTTTTTTTCGCTTGATTAGTTTATCTTTTGATGCCATTAGCCTTAAGAATATTAGACATCAAAGAACTTCTCGATGACTTGAGATTATACTTAACCCGATTATTTTAATTTACAAGTCTAAGTGCAAATCTAATTCGATCGTATGATGTGATACATAAATTGTATGGACATCTGAAATCAGTTTTCAAGATATGTAGTGGAGTACAAATATATATATTTTTTGTCTTGAACACGCAGAGAGCTGAATCTTTGTATTAAAGAAAGAAGAGAGAAAGGGATAAACCCCAAAGTACACACACTCATACCCTTTTAGTTCTCAAGATACACTTGACACAACTTGACAGCCACAATGACCATGACAAGACAAGACCTAATCACTAGGTGCAAGGGTACTCCAACAACGAGAGCACTTGCACCCCAGCCATGCCCCAAAGTTGCACCTTTTCTTCTACAAGCAATAAGGCGAGTAGCCATGCTTGGGGCAAAACAATCAAACACACAAAGGACTCGTTGTATCCAAAGGTCCAAGCCCTAGAATAATGAGAGAATTGTGGCCGCTCACAGCAAAGAATCATTTGTGGCCTCACCGACAAAGCATTGCAAAGACAACTGAGAAGTTGATCAATTGTCTCTTCCCCTCGACAATGAAAGCAGGACCTCTAGATGCGTAGGCCTCACCTCATAAGGCGTCAGCGGTACAACATTGCTTGTGTATTACCATCCAGATGAAGAAACAGATTTTCCGTGTGCTCATGATTTCCAAACGAAGTTCCCAAGGCTGAAACCGCATCGATCCTTGCAAGAAAACCCTTAAAGTTGATTTGGCCGAAGCATCGTCTAAAAGAAGAGAGTAGCCAAAGATGAGTGTCCTCAACTCCCCGGGGGCTTCAAAACAATCTCTAACAGGAGGTCCCGTGAGTTCAAGATACTCGGGCTAGCACCCTAACAAAACCACACCCCGAATATCCTTTGTCCAAGAAAGGTCATTTTAAGGAGTGGAGTAATGATACCCAAAGGTCAAGATATTCAGCTAGCACCCTAACAAAACCACACTCAAAATCCCGCGGTCCACGAAAAGGTCGCCTATGGAACGATATGCATTGCCCGAAATGATTGTCTTGACGCTAATTAGGCCCACACAAACTAGCAATGATCTAGTCGCCGGTAGAGGCAAGGCTAAAACACGCCCCTAGCCAACTTTAAGGTTGGCCTTGAAGTTGCCTTCGCGCACACTAACACTTCACCCGGTGCCTCCAAATGATGAGGGCTTATACACAAGACACGCCATTGAGGAGTGTCAAGGGCGTTTAACCTAAGGACAGAGGACCTCGCTACGCAGCCGTGAGCCTTGATCCGTGGTGGCCGGGCAGGTTATACCCCCACGCCGATGCACGCCGCGGGTTATACCGGCCGGCGCTTGAGAGAACAGAAGAGAGAAGATAGGTTTCAACTTGCTTGACCTCAATAGTGTGCGACATAGCGATATATGGCCTCGTGCCCAATCAACCGGATCACCGTGATCCACTAAAATAGGAACTACCAAAATAGAAACGCTAACAATCGCCAGACGCCTTCCATCTCGCCCACTAGCGGAATCCCGGCCGACCGGTTCTTTGATCGGCCGGCCGCCCCGTCACCGGTCAGCCCGCTCCCGGGCACGACGCACATCCCCGGCTCGACGACGCCCGTGTATGTGCGCCCGAACATGAAATCTCCCTCCCCGCCGAGAATCGCCGCCCTCGAAGCCGAACGCCGGGTACTTGGCGCGAACGCCGCCGTCCTCCCATGTCGCCGAGGCGCCAGGGCCTTGCCACCGGATGAGTGTTGGGGCACGCCGCCCACGATACGATAACGCATCGCGCTACCGGTATCGGGTCGATGGCACCGTGTCGAAGAGGAGGCGCTGGCGCGGCGGCAACGTGGGGCTCGCCTCGAACTTCCTTCAAGAGGCCCACGGAAGACGCCGTGGGATGCGGCACTCGCGCAGGAGAGCCGGGCCGGACAATGACGCCGTTGATGAGCTCGACGACGCTGCACGGCCCGGCAATAACGGACTTGAGCTTACACGAGGTTGGGGCAGCGAGGAGGCCGAGCGCCGGGCGAAGACGAAAGGAGCGCCCCAACACCCACTCTGGTAGCCGACTTGGCGGTGATTGCGGTCGTAGAACAGCCTTCCCGTGGTGGGCTTGGGCCTCCTCCAGCGGGCACGAATGTCCCGCCAAGAACTCCCTCACGCTCCGCCATTGCCTTGGCAACGGCCGCACACTGTGTCACCCGGCCATAAGAGTCGGATCGATGGCGGGTCACGCCCCCCGTAGACCACACGGAAGGGTGTGTCCCAGCCGAGGACCGGCAGGCGTTGTTGAACAGTACCGCCACTCCGAGCCAATCCGAGCCATTGGCGCCGCCGGCCTACTCGCGGAGACACCTCGTGCATGATGATGACGCGTTGGCAATGACTCGGATGTCTGTCCCGACCGGTGGAACGCCGCCGGGCTGGCGCGGAGCTTGGTACCCATGAGCCGCGACGCCCTCGCCAAAACAGAGAAGCGAAGACCGTGGTCCCGGCCGGAGACCATGGATCGCGGGTACGCGGAGGCGGGACGACTACCAAGAATGCTGGCTAATGACTCTACGAGTAGGGTGTGCCGGGCTGGATGAAGTGGCACACTTGCTCGGGGGCGATCCACCACCGTGGAGGATCACCGACTTCCCACCTGACGCGGCAAGGCCTCCAGCCAAAGTCAGCGACAAACAGTCCACACCCCCGCGTACTGAAGTGGCATCAAGAGGCATTCGCCGGTGGAGGTGCTCTGACTTCAGAAGGCTGGCGCATCCGGCGCATGACCTCACCGCCAAATCCCGCACCAACTCTTCATGTTAGGGGAAGTGGGAAGTCGCGGGCGAGCCGGGTGCAAGGTGCGCCGGGACGCCCTCGTGGCCGCCCCGCCATGGACGCCCCGTAGTTCCCTCGAGCAAAGGCGAGGCGGCGTATGTACCAGCGCTCCAAAGAGCACCACGCCGCCGACGATGGTCCACGCCGACGGCCCCGTGGCAATCTCCGAGTGCGGGCCACCAGTGGCCGCCCCCCTGGCTTGGCTATGAGGTCGCCGATGAAGTCAAAACGCTGGCCGAGATGGCCGCAAATACTTCGTCTGCGGTCGAAACGGCGACAATGGCGATCCGCAACGGCGCAGTCGCCGCTTGTACTCCATCGAAGTCGAAGCCCGCCAGCCTTGCCCACCCAATGGTGCCGAGGAATGGTGGACAAGCGTCGGTCCAGCCAGTACTTGAGGTCGTAGTGGCTCTGGCGGCGAACGACGGCCGCGCCCCATAGGTACGGCCTCCAATGGCGAACCGCCGACTAGCCCAATGAGCTCCCCGCCATAAGCGAGCGCCCTGCCTTTGAGCCACGGGTCGGGTCGAAAGCGAGCGTGGTGGCCCTCTTGATGAGCGACAGCCCCGAACCATACGTAAGAAGCGCGCCGCACTCGACGACGAATGGCTTGGCTTACGATCCGCATGCCCAACACCGGCAGCGGCGGAGGTGATTCCGCGCTTTGAGCTCGTGCGCAGCCGCAGCCATTACCCAGCGAAACCGCCCCGCTTTGAGAAGGGGCGCGAGGGGTGCCGGGCGATGGAGCCGTGAGTTGTGGGATGAACTTGCGGTAGTAGCCCGCCAAGCCGAGGAACCCACGCACCGCCCGCGGGCGAACGAGGCACCGGGCCACGAGGATGGCTCGCACCTTGGCCGAAGTCCATGGCCACGCCGCCGCCGATATCGGTGACCCGGTAGGCGACGGACGCACGCCTAACGCGACACTTGAGCGCTGACGACAAGGCGCATGTGCGGCGCAGCTGGGCGGAGGACAATGCTAAGGTGCCCGAGGTGGTCCGCCCAAGACTTGCCAGAGATCAAAATATCGCCAAAAACACAAGCACGGCGACGGAGGAAGGGCCGAGGACGCCGCTCATGAGTGCCCGAACGGGTCGGGCGTTGTACAACCCAAACGCATCACGAGGAACTCATAGAGGCTATCATGGCGCGAACGCCGCCTTATGGACGCCGCCGCCCCCACATCCGCACTGATGGTACCCCTCGCGCGCCAGTCGAAGCCAGGAAGAAGTGTGCGCGCGTGAGCTCATCCAAAGAAGCCGTCCACCTAATCGAACGGGTAGGCGTCTTTCACCGTGATGGCGCTCGGCCCCTGCAGTCGACGCCAGAACGCCACGAGCCATCCGGGCTTCTTGACGAGGAGCACCGGGTGAAAAGGCGGAGTCGCCGCGCCGCGACGATGCCTTGCTCCATCATCGCCGCACCGCCTCCATTGGCCCCCAGCGCGCGGGTAGCTGCATGGTCGATCGCCACCGAGCCGAGCCGGGTTTGAGGGTACGCGTGTGCTCGCCCCGGCTGGTGGCAGCCGGCCGGTGTCGCAAGACGCCCGAAAACGCCCAAGAAATTGGCTGAGGAGGGGCTCGTCACCGGGCGCGTCGCATGTAGACGGTGTACGGGGTGCGTCGCGCCAAGACACCGCCCGCCTGCCGTGTTGAAGGCCATGGTGCCCGCAAACACGCCCGTGATGTCCCCAATGGAGCCATCCGCTGGTGCCGAGGACGACGCCGAGCCCGCCAAGGGCATGATGTACAAATCAACGCAGTAATTCCGTGCCGCCGATGGTGATCGAGCGCGACGAGGACGCCGGGGCAAGCATGCGCTCCCCCATTGGCAACAAGAGCCGCTGCGCGGCGCTGCCTCCCTGCAGCCCCGCATGTGCCGCCGCCTCCCGATGAAGCCGCGGTGTGGAGTCTGCGGTCGACGAGGGGGCGAAGGGGCCGACCCCACCGGCACGCCGAGTTGATGGTGCCGCCGATGTACCACCCCAAGAAGAAAGGCGAAGAAGAGAGAACACGGTGCCTCCCTCCTCCCGCTTCCTCTCACAGAACAGTTCGACGCCGGCCGATGTAGAAGATGCGGCGACACACCCTGGCCAGGCCCGCGAGTATGGCTCATTGCGCTTATAGTAAAGGCCAAGACTACGCGCGTGCCCGCCCGCCTCCCGCGGAGGCGTTTGCGGGCTGGCCACCTTCCCCGGGCGAGCCGAGGGCCAGGGCGCCCGCTGCCGGCGCAGAATTGGCGCGACGGGCCGCAGGGGGAAGATCTCGCCGCCGCCGCGGGCGGGGCGGAGCCGGGCAAGAGACGCCGCGCCCGCCGGTCCCCGGCAGGGCCGAGGGCGGTCGAAGTTCGACCGGTACCCAGCCGAAGCGCCGCAAACTCATGGTCAAGGGCGAGTCTCTCCGCGCATGGACGCGCACCGGATGGTCGAAGCGGGGCAGAAATCCCGGCAGAGAGCGCGCACTCGCCGAATCTCCTTCCGCCCGACGCACGCGGCAGAGCGCCCAAAGCGGCTGAGTACTTCGACCGGGCTACAGGCGGGCAAGACTGAGAGTTCAAGAGCGCAGATCGCTAGCTGGCGCCGCCCGCGAGGTTCAAGAACTCCTTGAAGCGACCCCATGGCGGCGCACCTTCATCCTCTTGGTTCGATATGAACCACAACGCCCGGCCGCCCCGACATAGTTCTAGGACGCCATCCACACCTTCCTCCTCCCGCATGGTGCGTTGTCGGGCGGAAATAGGACTCACACCGATTTATAAAATCACCGGCCTGACTTGATTTCGCCGTCAGCGCCGAAAGTCCATCTTCTCGAACTTGGGCGCGATCCGTGGTGCCGTCCGCCGTGGTGCGCTACCGGAGAAGGGACGATTTAGTCGATCTTCTTCTTTGCATGCCGCCATGGCGTTTGCATCTTGGACACGCTTCTGGTCGCTTTTGAGCGCCTTCCATCACGCACCATGGTGGGTTGGTTGCCATCGCCCATGGTTGGCAAAATGATGGGGCCGTGGATGGAGAGGAAGGGGATGGTGGTGGTGGTCGGGATTGTGCAAAGCGGCAAGCCGTGGAGGAGGAAGAAGAAGAAGAGGATCGCGGCCATCGGATACCAGTTGTCAAGGGCGTTAACCCAAGGACAGAGGGACTCGGCTACGCAGCTCCAGAAGTCTTGATCTGGCAGGTGGGCAGTGGTTATACACGCCGAATGCACGCCGCCGTTATACCGCCGGGCGGCTTGAGAGAAAAGAGAAAAGAGAGAAGATAGGTTTCAACTTGCTTGACCTCAATAGTGTGCGACATAGCGATATATGGCCTCGTGCTCAATCAACCGGATCACCGATCCACTAAAATAGGAACTACCAAAATAGAAACGCTAACAATCGCCAGACGTTTTCCATCTCGCCCACTAGCGTGAATCCCGCCCCGACCGGGTTTGATCGGCCCCGCCGCCTGCGGCCGGCCGGTCACCGCCCTCGGGCACGACGCACATCCTCGCTCGACGACGCCGTGTATGTGCGCGAACATGAAATCTCCTCCCTCGCCGGAATCACCGCCTCGAAGCCGAACGCTGGTACTGGCGCGAACGCCGCCGCGTCTCCCATGTCGCCGAGGCGCCAGGCTTTGCCACCGGATGAGTGCTGGGGCACGCCGCCCACGATACGATAACGCACCGCGCTGGCCGGTAATCGGGTCGATGGCACCGCGGTCGAAGAGGGAGGCAGGGCGGTGTGCAGTACCGGGGCTCGCCCGAACTTCTTCAAGAGGCCCACGCGGAAGACGCCGCGGGATGCGGCACCGGCAGGGAGAGCCATGGGACAGACGCCGCTTGATGAGCTCGACGACGCGGCCCGCCAAGAATAACGGGACTTGAGCTTGCCACCGGAGGCTTGGGGCAGCGAGGAGGCCGAGCGCCGGGCGAAGATTTGGGAGCGCCTGGCCACCACTTGGTAGCCGACTTGGCGGTGATTGCGGGGTCGAGAACGCCCAGGTGGCTTGGGCCTCCTCCAGCGCGGGCACGAATGTCCGCCAAGAACTCCTCACGCCCGCCATTGTCTTGGCAACCCACGCACTCGGTGTCACCCGCCATAAGAGCGATCGATGGCGGTCACGCCCAGACCACACGGAAGGGTGTGTCCCGCAGCCGAGGATCGGGTAGGCGCCGTTGAATCAGTGTATCGCCCACGGTAGCCAACGGAGCCATTGGCGCCGCCGGCCGCCTCGTGAGACACCTCGTACATGATGATGACGCGGTTGGCCGACCGATTGCCCGGTCCGACCGCGGGTGGAACGCCGTCGCCATGCGGAGCTTGGTACCCATGAGCCGCATCGCCCCCGCCAAACAGAGAAGTGAAGACCGCGGTCCCTGGCCGGAGACCATGGATCGCTGCAGACCGTGGAGGCGACGACTTCGCCGAAGAATGCCCGGGCCACTGACTCCGCGGGAGTAGGGGTGTGCCACGGATGAAGTGGCAATACTTGCTCAGGCGATCCACCACTGTGAGGATCACCGACTTCCCACCGGACGCGGCAAGGCCTCCACAAAGTCGAAGGCCGATGTCGGGTCCACACACCGCGCAGATCGGAAGTGGCATCAAGAGGACCGCCGGTGGAGGTGCTCGACTTCAGAAGCGTTATGGACGGCGCATGACCTCACCAAACTCGCACCAACTCTTTCATGTAGGAAGTGAAGTCGCCAAGTGAGAGCCTGGGCAAGGTGCGCCGACGCCGCGGGTCAGCCCTCATGGACCGCCCCGTAGCGCCCCGGAGAGCTGGGCGGCGGCGTATGTACGCGCTCCAAAGAGCACCATGCCGCCGACGATGGTCCACGCCATGATTCGCCGCCCGGTGGCAATCTCCTCGGGCGTGTATTACCGTGGCCTCGCCCTCTACCGGGCTTGGCGAGGCCGCCGATGAAGTCAAAACGCTGGGCTGAGATACGCCGGCCGCTAGCCGGCTCCGCGGTCGCGCCGACAAGATCCAAGAATCGGCGTTAGTCTGGCTTGTACTCCACCAAAAGTCGGCCCGGTGCCAGCTTGCCCACCCAATGGTGCCGAGGAATGGTGACGTTACCGTCCGCCAGGTACTTGAGGCCAGAGTGGTCGTGCGAACGACCTAAGCCGCGCCCCCATAGGTACGGCCTCCAATGGCGAACCGTCGACTGTGCCCCAATGAGCTCCCGCCATAGCAGCGAGCGCCCTGCCTGGGAGCCACCGGCGGTGGGTAGAAAGCGAGCTGGTGGCCCCTTGGATGAGGACACCGGAATCCATGCGTAAGAAGGCCGTGACTCGACGATTTAATGGCTTGGCGAATCCGGCATGCCTAACACCGGCGCGGAGGTGACGGGCGCTTTGAGCTCTGCGGAAGGCCGCAGCCGCCTCGCCACGTGCGCTAAACCGCCCCGCTTGAGAAGGGCGTGAGGGGTGCCGCCGGCGGAGTCAGAAGCTGATGAACTTGCGGTAGTAGCCCGCCAAGCCGAGAACCCACGCACCGCCCGCGGGCGACCGAGGCACCGCCGGCCGAGGATGGCTCGCACCTTGGCCGAGTCCATGGCCACGCCGAGCCGATATCAGACCGAGGCGACTTGACGACGCAAGACGCCGAACGCACACTCGAGCGCTGACGAACAAGGCGTGGCGGCGCAGCCGTGAGGACAATGCAAGGTGCCCGAGGTGGTCCCCAAGACTTGTCAGATCAAAATATCGCCAAAAAACACAAGCACGGTTTACGAGGAAGGGCCGAGGACGCCGCTCATGAGTGCCCGGAACGCGGGTCGGCGTTGTGACAACCCAAACGGCATCACGAGGAACTCATAGAGGCTATCATAAAAGCGAACGCCGCCTTATGGACGCCGCCGCCCCACATCCGCACTGATGGTACCCCGAGCGCAGTCGAAGCTTGGTGAAGAAGTGTGCGCCGCGGAGCCTCATCCCGCCAGCCGCCCACGACCGAATGGGGTAGGCGCCCTCATCGTGATGGCGCTCTCGCCTCCCTGGGTAGTCGACGCAGAACGCCACGAGCCATCCGGCTTGACGAGGGAGCACCGGGCGAGGAAAAAGGCTGAGCCGCCGCGCCAAGACGATGCCTTGCTCCATCATCGCCGTAATCGCCCCCTCCGCCCCAGCGCCGCGGGTAGCGGTATGGCCGGATCGCCACGGAGTCGAGCCGGTTTGAGGGTAATGCGTGTGCTCGCCCCGGGCCTGGTGGCAGCCGGGTCGGTGGTGTCGCGAAGACGCCCGAAACGCCCAAAGAAGCCGCCGAGGAGGGGCTCTGCCACCGGGCGCGCTGCATGTAGACGGGTGCGGGGCCAGGGGTGCAAGGCCGCGCCAAAGACACCGCCCGCCCGCCGTGCTTGAAGGCCATGGTGCCCGCAGCCATCGCCTGTGTGATGTCCCCCAACGGAGCCATCCGCTTGGTGCCGAGGACGACGCCGTAGAGTTCGCCAAGGGCATGATGTACAAATCAACGCAGTAATTCCTGTGCCGCCGATGGTGATCGAGCGCGACGGAGACGCCGGGCAAAGCGATGCGCCCCCATTGGCAACAGAGCCGCTGCTGTGGGCGCTGCTCTCCACGGGCATGCGCTACAGCCGCGGCCTCCCCGATGAAGCCGTGGTGTGGAGCCTGTGTCGACGCAGGGCGGTGAAGGCCGCCGACCCCACGTGCACGCCGAGTTGGATGGTGCCGCCGATACCACCCCGCGAACCGCTGCGAAGAGAGAACACGGTGCCTCTCCTCCTCGCTTCCTTCAGCCGAAGCTCGACGGCCGATGTAGAAGATGCGGCGACATCATCCCGGCTAGGCTCGCGCGAGTATGGCCTCATTGCAAGTATAGCAAAGGCCAAGACGGCTGGCGCTCCGCCTGCTTCCTCCGTGGGAGAAGGCGCTGGTGGGCCACCTTCCCCGGGCGGTGGAGCCGGGAGGGCTATGGCGCCTGCGGGCGCAGAATTGGCGAGCAGCACGGCTGCGCAGCGACTGCTGGCCGCTGGGCGGGCGGGCGTGAGCCGCGAAGACGCCGCGCGCCTGCCCTCCCCCTAGCTAGTCGAGGCGGCCGAAGTTCGACCAGCCTCGCCGAAGCGCCAAAACTCATGGCCGCCAGGAGAGGCCCTCCACAGGCATGGATGCGCACTGATGGCCGAAGGGCAAGCAGTCCCGGCCGTGTAGAGTGCAGACTGCCGACTCTTTCCACACGACCAGCACGCGGGCAGAGCGCCCGAAAAGCGGTTGAGTACCTCGACCGCCCCACAGGCGACGCACTCTGAGAGTTCAAGAGCGGGCAGACGCGAGTTGCCGGCCCGAAGCGAGGTTCAAAGAACTCCCTTGAAGCGACCCCATGGCGGCTAGCATCTTCATCCTCTTGAGCCAGTATGAACCACTACCGCCTCCACGTCCGACATAGTTGTAGGACGCCCATCCACACCTTCTCCTCCCGGCATGGTGCGTTGGTCGGGCGAAATAGGACTCACACACGATTTATAAAATCAGCGGGTCGGACTTGCCGCCGAGCGGAAAGTCCATCTTTCCGGAACTTCGGGCGGGCGATCCGTGGTGCCGGGGCTGCCGTGGTGCGCTAGGCTGGAGAAGGACGACGAGTCGATCTTCTCTCTGCATGCCGCCTATGTCTGGCTTGCATCTTTGGACACGCCTAAGTGGTCGCTTTTTGAGCGTGCCTTCATCACGCCACCATGGTGGGTTAGTTGCCATCGCCTATGGTTGGCAGTGCCGGGGGCCGTGGATGGAGAGGAAGGATGGTGGTGGTGGCTCGGGATTGCAGCGGCAGCGTGGAGGAGGAAGAAGAAGAAGAGGATCGCTTCGCCATCGGATACTGTGCTGTCGGGCGGGGCGTTTAACCCAAGGACAGAGGTGACCTCTGCCACGCAGCTCGTGAGCCTTGATCCGTGGTGGCTCGGCAGGTTATACCCCATCGCCGATGCACCCGCGGGTTATACCCCGCCGGCGGCTTGAGAGAAC
>JADLZK010013125.1:0-18756 GCA_015847255.1 Hyparrhenia diplandra
GATTTCGCCGCGCTAGGCAGCAGCGTTCTCTTGAAGCCGTGGACAGCGAGCTTCATCAGAAGGTGGTTGACGGTGGGCCTGACCCGCGTCCGGAGTTGCACATTATTTGGGCGATGTTTGAACACATGCCTGAGGTTCAGCGAAGGTGAATTCTCGTGGAGACCATTAGGATTTTTTGTAGGCTGCGTCGACCCATTCCTCGCCGCGGTGGCCCGTGGAGGTGGTGGCTCGGGCTTCGATTTTGCCTCGTTGGCTGGAATCGAGTGCTTCGGTGGTGATGGCGGGTAGTGGGGAGGGAGGTCAAGCTCGAGCTCATTGCGTTGTGGTCAGCTAGTGGACCCGACCTCGTGTTCCCAAAGCGCCAACCTTTCACGGTTCCGAGCTGCGTTTGGGGATTTCGAGGACTAGAGTCTCCTCGCCGTAAGGGGATAACCTAAGGTTGTCTTTACGCCTCCTTTGGCAACCCGGCAAGCTTAAGAAGGGAAGCCCCGAGCTTCGTTACGTGAGCCCGAGGCGAAGCCGTCGATCTTTGCCGCCTTAGCGCCCTGCGCTCGTGGTGTTCTGGGCGGCCGTCGGACCCCGTGAGTGCGGCCTTTGAACCCTAGGACAAGTGGGTGCTTTCGGTAGGACCCGAGCTCTGCGATCGTTCGAGGGCTAGCTTCGTATGTGCTTTCGACCTGCGGTAAGGGACTAGTTATCGATATACGGACTTTGGAAAAGTCTCGTCGGATGTTGCGGTTATTGCGCGATTGCTTTGCCTGCGCCGTCGCACGCATCCTGCCGCCATTGTCGGGCCCGGGCGGGCCGAGGCAGCGAGCTTCTCTGGTTCGTTACGTTTGATTCGGCCGGTGGGTAGATCCTCGGGCTCCGAGAGCTTGATTCCACGGCTTTTGGCGGCCGGACGTGCGTGGCGGGAGTCTCCGTGCTGTTCCAGAGCTTGAGGCTACTCGGTGCTACTTCAGCGGCGCGCGCTCCTACGCCTGCGGCGTCACCGGCTGGCGCCCACCGGAGTTCTCGGAGTTTACGCCGTTAGGATTTTTACCGTGGAAGTCGTCCCATTAAGGCGGCGTCGGTTGGGCTTCTGCGGGTATTAGATGCTTGTAGCGTCGATCTGGCGGTCGATTCTGCAGCGGGCGTGGCGTGTGGCCGAACCCCCAGGCGGTTCGCCTGCGCTTTCCTCTCCATCATTGGCGAGGGCCTATAAATGGCGAGGAGATGTAGGGTGGGCTCACCTTCCTGTTACCACCTACCTTCCCTCCGTAAGTTCAGAAGGAATCAAGCACGGTGTCGGCCCATAGATTCAACCCTCCACCTTTCCCTTTTCGCCCGGCAGCGGGCCTTCTGCGGGTGTAGGATGGGCTCGGCAGCGGCGTTCTTTGGCGGCCGGACTTGTTGTCGGCGGTGCAGCCTCGTCGGCGGGCTGCGTTCCCCAACGGAAGCGGAGAGTGGATCATCCACGGCGGCGACGCTGGCGGACCCGATCGCCCGCCGGGGCTCGTCGTCTCGTTACGATTTGCGTTCCATGGCGGGTTGGGCATACTGCCGGCGACTTCCTCGGCGGTGATCACGTCTTTGAGGGCGTCGAGCTCCGGCACGGCGCCGAATGGAGTCTCTGCTCCTCTCGACGCCGGCTATGCTCTGCGAGGCTGGTTGGGAAATTCCCCCAGCGGGAGCTCTTTAAGCATTACATCTTCGCCAAGATTCAGCGTGGCCAGAAGCGGCCCGGACGGCCCCGATACGCTGCGTGCGGCTGCGGCTCCGCGGGGAAGGTTGCGTGAGACCTTTCCGGTGGGCGACTTCCGGCAGCGAGCGCTCGTTGGAGGGAGGGGTGGTTCTATCTGAAGAATGAGCGAATCCTTCCCCTTTGCCGCGGTACACGGGCGTACCTTTGATGAGGGGAGTGAGTTATGGCAGCGAGACCCCTTACTGGCGAGCGAGGCGGGCGTGGCGGCGGCGTGGCCAAGGTCAAGCGGCTGCGTGGCCGCAGGTTGGCGGTGAACCATATCGCCGAGACACAGCTCCGCGGGCGGTGAGTGCGCTTCAGCGTCGAGCTCTCCGCATGTAGGGGAGATGGCGAGGCGGGGCCCGTTCGAGGGTACGCGAATGCCGCGATCTCGATAGCGACCCGGGTGGAGTTCTACAGGTTGGTGACCCCGAGCGAGGGGCGAGGGGCGGGAGCCGGAGCTCTCTAATGCGATGGCGTCGGCGTTGGTAAGTGCCCTTCTTTTTCGTTTGAGCTCTCCTCCCGCCCATGCTGCGTGAGGTTTTGCGCACTACGGCGAGCTCGTGCTCTTCGAGGTTGAGGCGATGAGCCCCGCCGGGGCCCTCGACCTCCTTCCCCAGCGAGATTTTGGCGCCCATTGTTGTCAGCGCGCTTCGAGGCGAGTGGTGAAAGCGGGCCCGTCGGCGGAAGTGATGACCCGGTCGGCGAAGTCGGGGCGAGCAATGCGTGAGCCTCGGCGTCGCCCACCCGCCCCCGGGGAAGGCGGCGTCCCGCCGAGCCAGCCGAGTTCTCGGACACTTGGTGGTGGTGTCGAGACGCAGCGGCGCCGATCCAGCGGCCGGCTGCGCCGGTGATCGAGCCCGTGGCCAGGAGGCCCGACTTCTCCGGTCGGCGGTGAAAAATACCGTCGAGCGGCGCCCGGAGGAAGAAGGAGGTGAGCGGGTAGCCCCGAGTGAAGCTCTTTGTCGCCGTTGCGTGGGCGGCGTAGCGCGTGGTCGTGTCGCTGAACCCTCCCTCCATGCTCGAGCGGCGGGAGATTACCGGGAAGCGGCCGAGGGCGGAGGGCTCGGCTAGCGGCGCGACCTTAGGGCTCCGGAGGCGCGAGGCTCTTTCTTGTCGTCGTCGGTGAGCTCGATCGCGGTGATCCCGAGCTCATTGTGCGTCATGCTTGGAGATGGCGAAACGCGATGGTGCGGCTGATGATGAGCTCCATGAGGGGCGAGCTCTTCCGGCGGCGGTGGCGGCAGCGGCCGCGGCGGCGAGTCGCGAGCGGTGCTGCCGCTTCCTTCGAGGGGAACCGTCTACGATTCCCTTGCCAGCGTCGGGAGCTCGCGGCGCCCGGGCTCCTGCGTCGGCGGCTGCCGCTGAGCTCTCCGGCGAAAGAGGGTCACCCGCGAGTCGCGGGGGCGAGGGCCCGCGAGCGGGGCAGGGGCGGCCTCGCTTTGAGGGCGTCATCGTTGAACTTCACGGCGGCGGCAGCGGCGTGGTGAGGTCGAAGTAGGCGGCCCGCGAGGGCGGCCCGATCACGAGGAGGAAGAGGAGGCTTACGTGGAGAGCTTCTTGGTGGGCGGCGTCGGGCTCCAGCGTCAGCGGCGAGTGCGAGTGCCGTTCCTCGCCCGCGGCGATGATGGATGTCGATGGGGCATGGAGTGCGAGTGCGGTGTCGCGCGGCAAAGCGTCCCTCCGGCGCGGGCGTCGGACTCCCCGCAACCTGCGTCCCGATGGCGCCTCAACCCCAGCTCCCGTCGGAGGGCGACATCGCGCGCTCCGCCTTGCCCGAGGTTTTGGTCTAGAGGTGGTACTCAATGCGCTTCCTTTTGTGCCTTGTCGAGGGATGCTCACATGCTTTTTTAACCCCTTCGAGGGAGTCGCGGGACTCCCTTAGTGGCTACAACCCGGTGGCAGCGGCTCGTTGAGGGGCAGTGAGTGCTAGTGAGCTAGGTGGCGATGGCGTCTTGGCGGATATGCGTGGGGAGATCGGCGACACGGCTCCCGGCAGTGATACCTCGAGCACCGAGTGGGCGAGATCCGCGAGGTATGCTTTCGCGGAGTAGAAGACCGAGGCCTCGTGAGCGCGAGAGGAGAGGGTGGAGGCGGTGCTACGCGAGCGGCCCGAGAGGAGGAGGAGGCGCGAGCTTCGCCCATAAAGCTGCGGTCGCGAGAGACCCGGGGAGGAGTTGGACTCCCTCAGCGGGATGCTTTCGAGAAGAAGAGCTTCAGCGCTCGGGGGCTCGAGCTTGACATAGAGACCACAGGGAAGGAGAAGGATGAGCTCAAGGGACAGCTCGGCTGCAGCGGCGCGGCTTCAGCTGGGTGAGCACTTTTACGCCCTTGTCTCGTAGCTTTCCTTTTCTCCCCTTTTATTATTTGAGGTTCGCGGTGGCCGTCGGGGAGTTTTACGCTATGATCGCGAAGCTTTCGAGCGATGAGTGCGACAGCGCCTCGAGGCGGAGAAGGACCCGGCTCGGCGCAAAAGGCTATGAGTTCGGCATAGTGGCGGGAGCTCGCCGGCGAGGCCCGGGTAGGCGAGGGGACCCGTCTCTTCTCCATGTTTTCGGGGTTTTTCGCGACTGCGTGTACGACCCCTTATTTTCTTACGCGGCCGAGAGGAGGACCACGAAGGGCGGAAGCGAGGCCAGGAGACGCGCCTTGAGCTGCGCCCGTCTCGAGAGTCGCCTACAGGCGTACCCGGCTCGGCTACGAGGGAAGGAGGCGGACCTCAAGCGGCGCTCCCTCGAGCTTCGCCCGGCGCGAAAAGCTCTCGAGGCCTCGGGCAGCGGCCAGGCTGCGGAGGCGAAGCATGAAAGGCGTGCTCACGGGACCCCTACGCCGCTACTTGATGCGGGGGCGTCTGCGATATCCCGAAGTGGAAGGCGTGGCGGACTTGCCTTGCGGGTGTCGGCGTTCAGCGCGAGGTGGCGGAGGGCGGCGCCTGATCCACAAAGCGGTCGGCGTCGTTTTCTCCCACTACCGATTTCGAGGTCGACCTCGTGCGAGCCGAGGGTGGGCTCGGGCATCGGCAGCGTCGACACGGCAGAAATACTGCGTCGCGAGGCTGCCTGGCCCGAGCTATTGACACTTGTGCGTATACTTTTTAATTATCAACTAAACATGGAAAAGGACTAAAATATAATTAGATAACCTTATTAGGGGGTTTATACTAATGATTTCCATGAGTTTTGGTAAAATTTGTGATTTCGCAGGGACTTATGAGAAAAACACGAAATTGGCGTGTCATACGGCCGGACATAGCGTAGCGCAATCCAACTCGAAACAAGTCTAGAAGGCTCGGAATACACCCGGCGGGAGCGAAACTTGACACGAAGAAAACATCATCTAGAAGACTCCGAGAAGCCACGGCGCGCCAGCGGGCCCAAGGTGGGACCCACCCGGGCCGATCGGCCTAATAATGAGCCCCGATCGGCTGGCGTAACCCCAAGTAGCCTGTTTCGAGCGTTCCTCCACGCCTCTAAGGCGCAATCTAAAGCGGTTGTTTAATAGCGGTTTTGATCAGAAGCGTCGGTAAAAGCGAGATGGATCAAGATCAACACAAGATTAGTACCACATCGTTTCTTGACGGCTGGAGAGACATAAGAAGACCCATATATAAGCGGCCCCAAAGCCCCCAAAGAACATCATCTCCTCATTAGCTATCGGCGAGAGAAAAATCTAGGGTTTCATATTAGAAGAGAGGTCCCTCTAGTTGTCTAGTTCATCTAGTTCTAGTTCTAGTTCTAGTTCTTCTAGTTCATCTAGTTGTAAGATCAAGAAGAAGGCGAGGAAAGGCTGGAGATCGGACTGTCGGATCTTCATCATCATTGTATACATTTGCAACAAGTTCGTCTTGGCAATCTCGAGGTTCTTTATTTATTATTTCTATTTATTCTATTCAATTAATTTCAGTTCTTACTTTACTATATTTTCTTTGGATCTCGCTCGTATTGAGTGCTCTAGTTATAAATGCGTGGCTAGAGTAGTGTCGATAGTGTAGGCGTGGTGTCTAGACTAGAGTTTACGAGTTTCGCCCAATCCACGGTTAGTTGTGGTAGCCCGGGGGTGGCGACCACAATAGGTCTTTGTAATCCACCGCGTTGGGTTGGTGATTCGTAGAAACTTTTGGCGGCCTTCCCGATCACCCTTTCGGTCTTTTTAGAGGATCGGGGCGGTACGTTGCTCGGCGTAAAGTAAAGTAAGTGAGCCTTTGATCATATAGATCTCGAGAAGAATACTTAGAAAACTTAACCCTCTCTTCTCACGCCGTTACCATTATTATCTTAGGGCGTTCTAAACCTTTCTAGTACACTTCACGTTCCGTGGAAATCGATACTGCGGAATACTCGGGTGAAAGCTACGCCGGTATCCGTCGCGGCTTGCGGATTTCTCACATTACGGCGTTAATTTATACCAACAAGCTTTACGGCGATTCGAGACATTAGCATTTATTCTAGATTAGAACCACGATGCGTCCATCTTTTATTTATTCTTTTACCACTCACATACCACATGGATTTCCTCCTATCATTAAATTCTTTGCTCCAAAAGGGTGACATGTTGGAGCCTTCACCATCTTCACACCTCGGATGGTCATAAGTGATGGAGGATCACACTTCATTGACAAATCCTTGAGGCAGTTTCTAGCGGCACATGAGTCAAACACAACATAGTAACACCCTACCATCCTCAAACAAGCGGTCAAGCTGAGACATCAAATAAGCAGATCAAGAACATTCTCTGAAGGCCGTGGATGAAATGGGAAAAGAAATGGAAACACAAGCTCCATGATGCACTATGGGCATATCGGCACAGCTTACAAGACACCCATAGGCATGTCACCTTATCAACTTTCATTATATGGAAAAACATGCCACTTGCACGTAGGGTGGAATTTAGAGCTCCTTTGGGCAATCAAGAAATGGAATATGGATCTCCCTCTAGGCAGCAGAAGCCAGGATGCAACTATCGAGCTAGAGGAATGGGAGAAAAAGCTTATCACAATTCCAAGATCTACAAGAGAAGCGAAAAGGTGGCACGACAAGAGGATCAAGCATAAGGAGTTCAATCCTGGAGATAAAGTCCTCTTATTTCAACTCAAGAGTGAAGCTCTTGGTCATGAAAACTTGAAGCAAGTGGGAAGGGCCATTCAAAGTAATTGAGAATTAAGCACCACATGGCGCGTTACACTTCAAGATGATACTGGTAACACATTTAAGGTAAATGGCCATCGTTTGAAAGTTTTTCTAGAACACGAGAACTTAGAAGAAATTGATTTGATTGAATTCTTGCAATTCAATGATCACTCTAATAGAATCAACAAAGGCTTAAGTGGCCAACGCTAGCAGCTTAACGAGTTCCACAAGTTTTGTTGTCTATTTGAGTTGAGCGAGGATTTGAAGGACGGCAAAGAGTAAGATCACGGCGGAGTAGAGGCGTGTTACTACTTAACAAAGAACTATCTTCATCGATTGCACCATCAAGTAAGGCCAACACCACTACTCTTGTCTACCTCACTTCACCATCACTAGCGACTATGTTAATGTCGGCTTGGGGAGGGCATCCCCATCTATCGAGGTAAGTATTCTTTCTTTTTTTTTATCTTATTAGTTAGTTTTATATATATATTTGCTTTTGCTAGATATAATGAGTCTTAATTAGAGTCTTAGTTTGTGAGAGTCTAAATAAATGCTAGATCTTGCTAGATTGCTTTCCTTCTTTTTTATTATGATCTTGATGATATATGCTAAGGAAATGATGAATAGTTGCTCATGTAATTCCTCTTAAAAGTACTTACACTTTGGACTTAGATTCTCCCAAAGCTTTAAATGCTTAATTTGCTCTAAACCCAAATACACGTGGGAAGTACATACTTAATCTGAGTCTTAGCATTGAAAGATAAAAGTACATGAAAAGTTGAGCTACTGTTTTTATCATACTCTTAGAGATACACGATTCTTGGTTTTTATCTTTGAAAATTATAAAATATTACATGATGAGTTCCTTAGCTATGACCCTTAAGAGTTTATCATTCACATCAAGATCATCCCTCCACTAAATCATTTTCTTCTAATCGAATCGCCTCCCCATACTCCATCAAGCCGCTAGTCATAATTAAAAAATAAACTCTTGCAATCTTTGGATATGTCTCTCTCGGTACTTTTATGTCAAGTAGAGGCTGGGCTACATTCGAAAAAAAAAAAAGAGAAAAAAAGAAAGAAAAAGAAAAAAATAAATATTTAGAGAAAAATTGGGGGCGAGAGAGGGAGAGTAATGGACAAAAAAAGTCATACTAGGCGAGAAGGGCCTACCTCCTAATAATAATAAAAATGTATTTAGAGATGAATAATGGACCTGCGTGTCAGAGGGTGAGTAGGGCCCACATCTCTAAGGGAGAGAAAAAAATGGACATAAGTCAGGGGCAAAACCCACCTCTCCAGAATGGATGAGCCAGGATCCTAGCAATTTTTAGAAAGAGATATAGTCAAGATGCTTGAGAAAGAAAAATACTAGAAAAGGCCAAGGGCTATTTATTACCTTTCATCCTCATCCACTTCACCACTATCATCCCGGTATGTATGTCACCCACATGTGTAACTCTACTATCACCATCTACTTAAGAGGGTCATACATAGGATCTCGAGTTTCTTTTGAAAAATATTGCAAAACCCGAGGATGATAGTTGATCAAAGAACTTGAGACATGGTACTTAACTTGATTGTTTTATCTTGCTTGTGATTAGGTGAAAAGGCTACACCCCATGGTAAATAAGTATGAGCAATCTGGTTAAGAGGAGAATTTATTTCTAATAAACATAGTATTTACGAGGTATGAAAGCGTAGTAGCAACTCCTAATCCTAATATAGCATATAGCTTTGCTAGGGACTAGCAAAGGGGTAAGCTTAAGGGGAGTTTGTTGACACTTGTTAGCGTATACTTTTAATTGTCAACTAAACATGGAAAAGGACTAAAATATAATTAGATAACCTTATTAGGGGTTTATACTAATGATTTCCATGAGTTTTGGTAAAGTTGTGATTTGCGAGGGGACTTACTTGAGAAAAACACGAGGTGGCGTGTCATCTGATTGGGGCTTAGCGTGCGCAATCCAACTCGAAACAAGTCTAGAAGGCTCGAGGAATACACGGGCAGGAGCGGGAAACTTGACACGAAGAAAACATCATTTAGAAGACTCGGAAGCCCGCGGCGCATCAGCGGGGCGAGGTGGGACCCACCACTGGGCCCGATCCGAATAATCGGCGTGGCCCCCCAAGTAGCCCCTGTTTCGAGCGTTCCTCCACACGCCTCTAAGGCGCCAATCTAAACCGGTTGTTTAATGGCCGGTTTTGATCCAGAAGGCGTCGGTAGAAGCTGCGAGATGGATCAAGATCCAACACAAGATTAGTACCACATCGTTTCTTGGTATTTGGAGACATAAGAAGACCCATATATAAGCAGCCCCAAAGCCCCCAAGAACATCATCTCCTCATTAGCTATCGGCGAGGAGAAAAATCTAGGGTTTCATATTAGAAGAAGAGGGGTCCCTCTAGTTGTCTAGTTCATCTAGTTCTAGTTCTAGTTCTAGTTCTAGTTCTTCTAGTTCATCTAGTTGTAAGATCAAGAGAAAATTTTGGAGATCGGACTGTCGGATCTTCATCATCATTACTTACATTTGCAACAAGTTAGGTCTTCGGCCAATCTCGGGTTCTTTATTTATTATTTCTATTTATTCTATTCAATTAATTTCAGTTCTTACTTTTACTATATTTCTTTGGATCTCATTTCATTATTGAGTGCTCTAGTTATCGTGCGTGGCTAGAGTAGTGTCGATAGTGTAGGCGTGGTGTCTAGACTAGAGTTTACGAGTTTCGCCCAATCCACGGTTGGTTGTGGTAGCCCGGGGGTGGCATTACAATGGTCTTTGTAATCCACCGCGTTCGGGTTGGTGATTCGTAAGAAACTTTTTGGCCTTCCCCGATCACCCTTTCGGTCTTTTTCGAGGATCGGGGCCCGGTACCGTTGCTCAGGCGTAAGTAAAGTAAGTGAGCCTTTGATCATATAGATCTCGAAGAATACTTAGAAAACTTAACCCTCTCTTCTCACGCCGTTTACCATTATTATCTTAGGGCGTTCTAAACCTTTCTAGTACACTTCCGTTCCGTGGAAATCGATACTACGGAATACTCCCGGGTGAAAGCTACATGTCGGTATCCGTAAACTGCGGATTTCTCTGTTGGCGTTAATTTATACCGCGGCTATCCAGGAGCTTTTTTCAAGATGGCCGCCGATGAGCTCAAGGTCTTCGGGCATCCGTTGGTGAAGATGGAGCGGACGAGGGATCCGCCGCGGAGGAAGCCGCGCCGTGATATCTCGGCGCACGCGCGGTCGGATCAGGGACCCCTTGCGCCAGGATAGAGATTCAGGGCTCGGCCTCCTTTTGTGATCCTGATTAGGTCCTCACGATTAAGGCGGGATTGTAAAGACTCTGCTGGTTATGGCATGGTGGATATTGCGCTTCCCTGCGCCTTCTTTTCGTGTCACCGCACCGACTTTTTTAGATACCCAGGGCTTCGCATCCCAGAGCCGGACGGCTGGCCCCGGGCCTTCTTTGGCCGGCGGTATGAGAAGGTCGTTGGGCGGTCAGCGTCGTGCTTTAGTGATATTGAGCTCATAGGTTAGCCGTTTTTGGGGCATTGCGTCTTGAGGGGAGGTCGCGGCTTGTGAATTTGAGGCATTAACGGCCCTGCGTATTCCGCGGCTTTGTGTGGGCTGGTTTTGCGAAAAATCGCGGGGGTCGCATCCCGATCCTTGTGGCCCCGGTGAAGACTGGCCTCGTCGTCGAGAGCGGTCATTGCTCAATAAAGCTGTTAATCAAGAAAATGAGCTCAAGAGCTTGAGCGGATCGATGCAATCGAAGGACATTTTCTTAACACGCTTAGAGGGTACACATAGCATCTAGGTAATTTGGGGAAGGTGGAGCCTATAGGCATGGGCGCTAAGAACAAAGCAGCCGTTCTCGACGTGGCGTTGCTGCCACGGTCGATCTCATTGCTCGCTTGCCTATCCCTTTTGGGTGGAGCCTCGGGAGAAGGCGGAGGTAATTGGCGGCCAGGCGCTGCATTGAAGCGGCCGTCGTCCCCTCGACCTTCCGGCCATTGGTCGGTCGATGCGAGTGGCGAGTCGCGGGGCGTGCCTCGCGCTTCCTCCTCCTCCGCGGGGGATCCCGCGGAGGCGGTGAGCTGGAGGCGGCCCTTGGCGCCCTCGATGATCGGGGCTTCTCCGCCGGGGGAGTAGAGGCCCTCTTGGTAGCCACTTCTTTGCTTTCGAGTGGCTGGAAAGGCGGCTCGAGGTGGCTGGCGGTTTGCTCCACGATGGGGAAGCGTGGAACCGGCGCGTTGGGTCGATGCATTACACGAGGGGCCGGTGAAGGCGGTGAGGGGTCGGCCCGACGCGGCAGCGTCGCGGCCGCGATCGACGGGCGAGCGCCCGAGCGGCACCGTATAGCCTACGGATCGAGGAGGTCGTACATGTCCAGCGATGCGATCCACGGGCGTCCGGTTAGCGAGGCTTCGAGCTTCGGGCGGGAGGTCATGAGGGTCTCCCGCGGTGCGTCGCCGCCCGTCTGGGAGGTCGGGGAGTGGCGTGGCAGCGGCCAAGCGCGCCGTCGGTGTGCGGTGGCCAGCGATACGGCGTGTGGCGAGGCGAGGATGGCGGGTGTTGTTGACACTGTTATCACCCATTTTTATATGTCAACAAGAGATGAAATAAGGACACACTACAAGATTTTTGGTCTAATGCGCCGACAAAGTGTAGCAACAAAGCCAAAAATGGTAGCAATATTACTTTTGCTACCATATTTTTAGTTAAATGTCGTTGCACTTGTAAGGGGTAGCAATAATATGATACAGCAGTTTTTCACGTTTTAGTTGCGACACACAACCCCTCTATTGCAACACTTTTCGGCGCTTTTACAACCCATGGTAAGTGTTGTAACAAGAGCAATTGCAACCACTATGGGTGTGGCAATAGTATCAATTACAACGAACTAGACATTGCAAGTGACGTGTGGCAACACACTAAGTGTAGCAACACAATGCGATGCTTAGCGTAACATAGGTGTTGCAAGAGTGGTTATTGCTACGTGGGAAAGCATTGCAATAGAGCTTCTCTATTTGCCACGTTGCTGCCTAAATGGTTTGCTATAGGTGGCTTAGGTTATTTACAGCGTCTACGTAGGTTAGTTGCTTACGAGAGGGTCCTCTATTGCCACGTTTGTGAATGGTTGCTATAGGCAACATAGGCTATTACTGCCGCGTTACTTGGGGCTGGGATTTGCTTCTGAGATGGGTCATCTATTGCCCGCGTCAGATTTCGGTTGCTATAGGTAGGTTACTCTATTGCCACTGGCATCTTTTTGTAGTTGCTAGAGATTGTTTTATCTATTGCCATGATTACTTCGTATCTATTGCCACGACTAAATGTGGTTGTTATATGTGTGATTGTTGCAAGCTTGCCAATTTGGTTTTGATTTCCATCATATATTACAACGCCAGATTAATATATATTAGTAATTCATGATGTGATGCTTTGTTTGTTAGCTTAAATTAGTAATCACAAAACAACAAATACATAATAAATGAGGCATCGACATCCATGAAAATGAAGTATAATTTGTTCATACAAAATCTTTTACGAAACACACCGGTGTCAAACTAAATGAGAACATAAGTACATAGCAACACATAATAATGTGTCCAGCACAGACAACTATTTGAACTCATTTGAATCAAAGACTAATGTCTAATGTGGCAGCGAAGGTTCCCTTGATATGTATGTTGGCCATCGTCCACCATTAGCATGCTGAAAAAATCATTGACATGCATTAGTTAAACTAAATTTTAAAGTTAATTGATCAGCCTAAAAAATTAGTCCTAGACACTAGTCTAAGATGTGCAAAATCTGACAACAAACTTGTAAAATCTATATCTCTTAAACCATCAGGCCTTTTAGTCACTAAAATTTAGGATAGTCGGCGTAGGACATTATCTACAATTTTTTATTATCATCTTGAGCTAATTTTACTATTAACAAGATGGACAATATAAACAAGACAACTTCAGAAAGAATCTAGAAGAATACCATCCAGCTCTTTCAGTCTAACTGGTTCAGAATATACCCAAATACCTTCCAGTCAAAATTTGGGTCTTTTCTACATCCAAGCACATCCAGTTGGGTATAGCTGAACATTATGAAGGCTAGTAAATTTAGAAGATTATACTAGGAGGGTTCAAGACAGCAAGAAGTTTTTTAGGACACATCCAGTTGGGTACAGCTAAACGTTATGTAGGCTAGTAGAATTTAGAAGATTATACCAGCAGGTTCAAGACAGCAAGTTTTATAGAACGACAGTTATTAAAATTCATACCTAACATTTTATAGGATCAAGCATGACAAATCTCTAGCTGTATATTGGGAATAAAGCTTACCTTGGTTGCAAATACTCAAGTATATATCACCTACCAATTGGCATGACAATTTAACAACTAAATAGGTCATAACACTAATATGAAAAAGCAAGACAAATCTCTAGCTTTTATATTTGGGAATAGCTTACCTTGGTTGCATATACTCAAATATATATACCTACCAATTGGCATGTCAATTTAACAACTAAATAGTTCATAACACTAATATGAAAAAGAAGCAGCATATAGTTTGCATTGTGTAGTCCTTGCCAAACATAGTACCAGGTCCCTCAACCAGTAAACACTTCGAGCAGTAGGCGGCTTAGTGGCGGGTGCGAACAGCAATATCCTACAAGTCCGAGGACTCTTCTCTGGGTGCCTCTTCCTGCTCAATGGAAACAGTCAAATGGTGTATGCATCAGTAATTAAAAAATAATAATGGCTAGAGGGATAACTATGCAAAATTTAAGGTAAGTAGGATTCAAAATTTAAATGGTTTAAACACATATTAAAAGTGCTTTCTCTGTATAACCTTTTTGGAGGAGCATCACACATGATTGCAATAAGCACTTGATGACAACTCAATCAGGCAGGCCGTTCCTTAGGTGCTGGATCTCTAGGAACAGAAGAAGGCAAAAGGTAAAAGGCACTACCAGAGGTTTTCAACCATTAAATACAGATTTTTGTATTGTAAAACATAGAAAGGTAGGCATAAATTATACATATTTTATTTATCCATGAAGTGAAATTCTAAATTATGTACTCACAAATATCTGACAAGAAAATATAAATCTATTGGTTCCAGTAAGGCATAACAACTATAATAATCAACCCAAGGGAAAAAAACAATATAAGCCAGCAGATAGGATTATCACATAAATTCAGTTTGCAATAGTATTTAAATTTCTAAAACCGTAAGCAGCTTTCCAGGAAAAGCTAGCTAACAGTTCATCCATGTGGTGTAGCTTGTTTCTCACTACAGGGCAACAATGTTTATTACGATATCAATTATCATTTGGCTATCTGACACCATCACCAAAAATAATGTATACCTTGTTGTTCACTCATAATACACATAGTAACCTTCAAAACTCTAACAGAAGGTTATTGCTAGTCTGCAAGCTCACCACTTTCGATTATATGAGAACAGATACGTTTAAGAAGCCAGGATGCAAACCTTCCAGCCTTCTCTGCTACTGTTGTGTCCATTACCTTCCATCTAAAAATTCAAGAACCACGGATCCATGAATAATCCAACGACCACCGATCCATACATCATCCGAGAATTTGAGATTAAGAAAGACAGAGGAGTGGCATACCGGTCGGTGATTACCTCCCCCCGTCAAAAGGGGCAGAGCAAGCTGTTTTCTCTCCGCCGGCCAAACGGAACCCCTCTAAGCTGCGTGCATGTGCAGCGTTGCCTCTCCTAGTGCAAAACAACATCGGATGAATTTGAGACGGAGTGGCCCGTCTAGAGGATGCCGGAGTGGAGACAGGGGAGGCAGCTGATCCACTGGCAGCTCGCCCAGGAGACGGTGCGCCACCAGGAGTTGATGAGGGTGAATCCGCCGCCGCAGGTTAAAAGTGTCCCCTCTGGGGAGCCATGCGGCAGGCCTCGCATGTGGGCAGCCTGGCCGCCGCATGTGGAAAATGATGAAGAGGAGGCATATGGAACATATAGTGCAGAAACCGACCAGCAAAATCAGGATAGAGGAAAAGCGGACGAACCGTCCACGAAGCCGCCAGTAGAACGCGCGTCTGGCGCGGCAAATCAACGGACCATAGGCGCTCCTCATTTTCTCACAACCTTGTTCCGGAGGCGGGAACCAGTAGCAGCGCGGTCAGGTCGTCCTCTGATATCTCTACGACGGCAGCGAGTCAGAATCATCCTACGTCGTGTTCGGCATACCGGAAGCGGAGGGGCGTGGTGGAGGAGGCCATGGGCACTAGGGTTAAGGATTAGGGGATCTGAGGAGGGAGGTGGGGTTGGGGAAAACTGAATCATCGGGAAAGGAGTGCCGCGGGTGTGCGAGGGGCTTTTTGGCGGCGCTGCGGGGGTGGGAGCGGGACGGTGTGGTTTTGGCTTTTGGGTGGTTTTCATTTCGAAATTATTAGCCGCGATTTCCACTCAAAATGCGCGGGCGGCTCGGTTTGGCCTTTCCGCCTTCGTTCACAGCGCCTTTGCTTCAAATACAAAGTAGTTTAAATAAATAGTAGGAATACATTCAAAAAAATTCAAAAAAATATATTACCAAAATTAAAATTAAACGATTTCTAAAAAATAAATATATACAAAAATTAAGGTTTTTAAATTATCATATAAAACATAAAGTTGACAATAATGATGTGCATATGAAATAAAGCAACCATGTTTTCTCAAATTTTTATCAAACTTGTTTTAGTGTTCTTATAAAAAGATATATTTTGGGTTTTGTTTGAAGTTTTGCTCTACAATTGGCTAAACAACAAGCGGCTTGTTCCTTACTTCATCACGTAAGCCCCTGAATCAACCTGGCCTAACCACCTTGGTGTCGTAGCACGAGTTCTAGATTATTCCGAATTTCTATGGTAACCTTAGTTCAACCTATAATTACATCGTCAAGATTTAATGGGATGCTTATGGATCCACACTATGATGTTCTATGCATCTTTGTAATTTTTCAAACCAAATTTTCCTATTACTATGATTATTTATTTGATTTAATAAAGAATAAATGTAAAAATACTCTAATCTAGCTAAAATCTAAAACTTGCATGGACACCTACTTTTGCTAGATAATGTTGACAAAAAGTTTCAATTGATTATGAGGAAGTGGTGATGCACATCCCCATAGAAGCATTAATGTCTCACACATGTCATGTCATTTAGTAGAAATGTTATTGCTTGTGTGGGATATATAGTACCACTTTCTCCAAATCATTCAAAAAATAATGGGATATATGGAGCCACACTATGATATTACAGGCATTTTTTGTAATTTCGGTCAAGATTTTCCTATTACTAGAATTGCTTGTTAATTTAATAAAGAATATATGTAAAAATATATCTAATCTAACTAAAAACATCTAGAAACTTGTATGAAACCTCCTTTTGGTATATAATGTTGACAAAAAAGTTTTAATTGATTACGAGGTGGTAGTGATGCACATCCGGAAGCATGGTGTCTCACACATGTCCTTGTCGCGTAATGAGAGATGTTTATGCTTGTGTAGGATGTATAGTACCACTGCAATATCGGCAACCAATTGATTTTGAGGGGTGTCTATGTAACCAAACTATCTTTACATTTGTGTGTATTTGTAGAAAGTTTTTAGACCAAGTTTACCTATTTACGTGATTATTTGTTGATTTACTCAAAAATAAATGTTAAAATACCAAAGTTAAAGGTAAAAAATCTAAAAACTTGCTAGGACACCTCCTTTTGGTGTAGCATGTTGACAAAAAATTTGAGTTGGTCGAGAGAAAGTGTTGCTACACATCCTCACAATGGCCCACATCCCTCACACATGTTCTAGTCACTAGGTGAGAGATGCTCATGCTAGTGTGAGATGTATGATACCACCTTCTCGAAATCATCTCAATATTTTTTTTAGGTGTCTATGGAACCAAACTATGGTTTTGTGTGCATTTTGTGCAATTTTTGACTAAGTTTACCTATTATTGTGATTATTTGAATTTACTCAAGAAAAATGTTAAAATACCAAAATCAAAGGTAAAATATCTAAAACTTGCAAGGACACCTCCTTTTGGTGTAGCATCTTGATAAAAATACGAAGATGGCAGCAAATTAAGAATTGGTTATTTAGGGGCGGTGTGAGTTAGAAATTGGTTAAAGAGCCAAATATAAGTAGTGTTCTAGTCACTAGGACTCAACCGAGTCATCACCCACGCGATCCTACGACACGGATATAAGGTGCATTTCGCGAGGTAAAATCATATATAAGCTGCACGCTTACATAATTTCTACCACCTAGCTGTGACTCATGTTATCACCCATATATATATATGTCAACAAAGAGATGAAATGAGGACATAATTTGAATAAACACTTAGAATGAGAAGTTATACTAATGATTTCCACAAGTTTTGGTGATTTATGTAATTTGCGACTTAGCGGTAATTAGAGTGGAGAATAATGGAGAAAGTTAGGAATATACAAGACTTATGAAGACCAAACTTGGCCAGTGAGAAAATCAATCGAAAAGTGGACTAAGCGATTAAAACTACAGAGAAGACAACGGGAAGAAACCGGTAGAGACCTAAGAACCTTGGCCGGCCGCCAGGCTCATTTGGCCGGCCGCCCGGTGGGACCCTACAGTCGACCTGGACTTCTAAGGTCGGTTTACCACACGACTTTGGGGGTTGTATCTCACGCGTTGTTGAAGGTAGGTTTTGATCAAGGTTGGCGTTCATCGTAGAGTACTATATAAAGACCCTCTACCCCTAGGCCTATGATGAATTTCATTTGTAATCATTATTAAGAGCAGTCGAGGCAGTAGAAGAGAGTTACCACCCGAGAGAATAGGATTAGCTACTAGTTCTAGTTCTAGTTCATCTAGTTCTAGTTCATCAAAGTTGATTAGCAGACAGAGATACAATTAGAGGCGGGTGTGTCTACCCGAGTTAGTGATCATCAAATACTTCGGTATGATTTATCTTACTTATCTATTTACTTTGTTATTAATTATTATGTGTTTGTTTGCTATGTTCTTACTTTATTCTAATAGTATTATGATTGATATAGATTTAGTTTATGATAGATATATGTATCTATTGTAGAAGCGCCCTAATTCAATACTTTTCGAGTGGGTTGGGTGGTAGAGAGTATGTAAGCATGTGAATTGCTTATATATATGATTTGCAAATGCACCTTATATTCAGAGATTAAGGTATGTGGTAGATCGGCAGTAAGCAGAATACTGTTGAGTCTTTAGGTCCCACCCTCAGAATATAAGACAACGTGGACATTGATTATGGGGAATATCTTGTTTCACTCTTGAGTTTCTTTGATGTCGTACGGATACGATCTAGAGTTTACTATGCTTTACTCAGATGATAACATATGCCTTAGAATGAATGTAATGACTTAGTAGATTAAATGCTATAGATGAATTACGTCTCTTAAAGTAATCCTATGTTAAGTCTAGCAGTAGAAAGTTATTTCCATCTCTGTGATAATGCCTACGCCTACTTTTATCTATTATTATTATATCTTTGTCAAAACTTACCCTGCTAAAAAGTTAGCACTAATACTTGAACCTCTCATAAGTATGCCACTTGATGGCTTATTAATTTAAATTACACTATATTTTAGATTATTTCACCCCACTACATTGGTGAAAGAATATAAATGACAAAGCACGGATTACTCACGTTGAAATGCTACAACAGAATTGGTATTTATATCAAACTAACTTGCGGGGTATAGATCTTTTATATTTATTTTTGATAGATTTAGTATAACACATATCACAAGTACTTTTTTCCACTTAGCATTGGCGGTAGGGATGACAACCCTAGCACATAGTAGTGTTAAGAGATGAACCACTTTGAGTTTCTCCCAATGGCATATGGCC